>KE505322.1:92243-108502 GCA_000441515.1 Elaeis oleifera | reverse complement strand
ACGTCGTCGAAGAACAAAGATTGGGGAGGGGGCATCGTCGGAGAAAAAGAATCGAAAAAAAATATTAAAATTTTTTATATATATATAAAATATATAAATATTATTTGAATGACGTTTTTAAAAATGTCATTCAAAATGACGTCATTTTGCATAATTTTTTAAAAACGTCATTCATAATGATGTAGATAGCTAACTGAACCACGTAAACGTCATTTGAAATGACATTTTATTCATAAAAAATATTATTTAATAATATTTTTTATTTTACATCACTCCGATAAATAAGTTTCAATCTTCATTAAATTGATAGAAAAATTTTTAATTTATATCAGCACGGTAAGGACTTTAAGATAATGTCTTCAGCCAACAACTTTAATTACTTACCTAGATCCGCACAAGAAAGGAAAGTAAAAACACTACCACGTGCACTGCACGTGAACGATGCTAGTTCGCTTAAAATGGAACGGAACAAAAAAATATTACCTGAAACTGAAAGACGCCTTTCTTTTTATACAAACCACGATGAGGTTCATCGAACCTGGTCCTCCCCGCACCACGAAGAGGCAAGAGCTAAATTCTCTTTCCCCACCGCCCCTTCGGCATCACCAAAACGCAGCAGCCAGCCAACGCCCCGCCAAAGCTTACAAAATCCATTTGACTTCAACTCCGTCCTCGCTCTTTTCCCCATTATATATTCCACACATTTCCCTGCTTTCAAAAGGAGAACAACTCCATTAAGTTCCAACGAACTCTACCGCCGTCACCGCCTCAAATTCCCCATTACTTCCATTTGAACTCATTTCAGCTCTCTCACACCATGGCCTTAGCCGCCGCCTCCTCTTCTTGCTTGCTCGCTAGAAACCTCTCCCACTTCTCCTCCTCTTCCTCCTCCCCATCTCTCCCCTCCTCCAAACCTTCGCCGTTATCCCCTTTCTTCCCCTGCCGTCAATCACAACGCATCGTCTTTGCTCCGCCACCGCCGCTGCCTCTCCGTCATCTCCCTTCACGGAGAAAAGCTCCGCCGATAGATACCGAAGAGATAGCTGGGCTTACGGATCCGGCGTCCCGCTGCCGGTTTCCGCCCACCAAAACTTCAGCGATAGGGAGAATGAGATCGCGCTGCAATTGCCAGAGCTCAAGAGGTTGCTAGAGGCCCTGAGGGCCGCCCGGAGGGCGCAGGCCGCCGCCGCCGGCGGCCGCTGCGGGCCGGGAGTGTGTCGTTGGTGGGACCGGGCCGGGTGACCCGGAGCTGCTGACGCTGAAGGCGGTGCGGGCGATCGAGCAGGCCGATCTCATCCTCTATGATCGGTTGGTGTCCAATGATGTGCTGGGTTTCGTTAGGGATGATGCCAAGATGCTCTATGTCGGGAAGACGGCCGGATATCATAGCCGGACCCAGGTCGGTGAGCTCGCAAAAGATCGATATTTTGTTTTCCTCCGTTAGGTTGAGATTTTTTTTGGGGGGGGGACTTCATAGTGCACTGTTCTCAAATTTGTTTTTTTTGTTCCCTAATATATTATATTTAGGAGGAGATTCATGAGTTGCTTCTGAGCTTCGCTGAGGCTGGTGCCAATGTGGTGAGGCTAAAAGGAGGGGATCCTCTGGTGAGTTTTCTTAGATATCAGTGCTTCATCTGCAGTGGTTTAATTGGGGAAGGGATGGGCTACCATATTTTTTCCTGCAAAAAGCATTCACGCCACTAAACCAGTGTGAAGTCAAAAATGTGTCAATTCACCAAGATAAATTAGATTCTATTGTACTGAATTTGAAACGAATACAAGTAATAAGCTGCTGGGATTGGATGTACCTACAAAGAAAGTAATGGACTAGACTTGGTTGGATTTATTTATTAACTTATCGATGTGATGTTGAAATAAGGAAAAAAAACTGGATCATTGTAGTACCGTTGTCCAGTAGATATATCAGTTAGAGAAACTTGAGCCAAATGCCTTTCGACATATGTTATGCTGTATATAGAGGCACACACGTTAGGATTAAAGAAAGAAATTGTTTTGTTATAATCCTCATGGTTTCTTTTCATTACCCTAATTATTTTTAAACTCAAATATCAAACTTAAGTTTGGCGAGACATTATGCTTGGCATTCTTTTGATCATTTCTCTAATCTAGAGATATTTCAATGTCTCTTCATTATAAAATGTTGTCATTTAAATATTAAGAAAAATGTTTGTGTTTTAGAAATTTCATACTTGTACGCGATAAGTCCCCTATGTTAAGAACTTTGAACCAAAAGCATAAGGAAATACAAACATAAATAAAGAGAGCAGGATATGAAAAAAAATGAATTATAATGCATGCAAGATTCAGCTATTTGCTGTCAATGTTTTCTAATGTTGGCCAATCTCAGAGGATTATAAATACATACATCAAGTGATGCGCAAAGAAAAACATACAGGGTGCATTTAGCTTGTAGCCAGAGAAACTCATTGGTCTGTCATCATACATTTTTTTCCCAATAAATTTGAAAGTTATTTATATAGTAACATCACTCAATTGATAGAAGACAAATTAGATGGTTCCATGAGGAAGTTATTTAAACCTTGTAGCTTGGCACTAAGCCAGGTTGCTGTCTGTTCGTGCTTGCTGATTAAAGTTTCAGTCAGATTCAATGAGATTTTGGCTAAAATTGGATCGGAAGTGTTTAGTCAGTCTGAGTCCAGTTTGAAGTTGTGATCTAAGGTTCACATGTCTGGTCAAAAGGAGAAACTGCGTCCTATGTATACATCCACATATTATTTGCTGAAGACTTGAAAAATAATACTGAGGTTTACTTTCCTAGAAATGAGGATGTGCTTCATAGGTTCTTTTATATATATTTTTTGGTTAAAGATGATTGTCATGATTGCGTACCCAAAAAAAGAAAAGAAAAGAAAAGAATGGTCACTGTTGCTGCTTGGTAATATTTTATTGGCCCTTTAGGTCTTTGGCAGAGGTGGAGAGGAGATGGATTTTCTCCAGAAACAGGGAATTCAAGTCAAGGTCATTCCAGGTATACAACTTACGATTAACCTGAAAGTGTTTTCCATGATTAGTATTCCTTATATCAATCGACCACCATCATATAATGCAGGGATCACTTCTGCTTCTGGGATAGCAGCAGAGCTTGGAATTCCACTGACCCACCGAGGTGTTGCAAATAGGTAACATGATTGGTCTTGCCTTTCATTCCCTTATTCACTGTAAAATCTGCTTTAGTGAGACTAAATGCTTTTGTTCTGAGACTATTATTGGTCTCTGGCTCTTTAGTTTTCGAGGCTAGTATGCACTGTTTGCGGACACCTGTTTCCTGGGTGGAACTTACATCAGTTCACTACCATTTCTAACCAATTCATAACCAACCATAACTTGCATTTCTAGCACATATGGAAGTAGTTTTATTGGTCCAATTGTTTCTTCAATTTGTTGATTCACCATTTATCACTGGAGATCTCATTCTGCTGCTGGTCTTGATTAATTCTTCTGCAATGGGCTTCATTCAATCCATAGTTTGTGATAGAGTTTTAAATATATAGGGCCTTTTGAATAGTTATAGCTTCAATAAATATCTTTGTTGCATGGATTCTCTGCTTAATGCATTTTGACACTGTCCTATTATTGTTTCTTGTCATATTTCCATATGTAATCTCATCATAGTGCTATGTGGGCCCTAATATCCATATAGATATGTTTGGTCCATTATTTCCAATTCCTCCAACATATCCTATGTTCATTGTGATCCGAACTGTTGGAAGTATACTGGAATTTCAAAATTAAAGAAGTTGTGTTGTTGTATGTTTAATAAAATTACACAGCTAAAGACAGAGTGACTGTATTTTTGCTTAGAGCTAGACTTAGAGCTACTATTATCCAAAATGATTGGGATGATTGCATACTTAACTAATGAGACTTAATGCTTTTTAAAATTCTTTTTTTTTTTGTTTATGGCAATCCAACAAACTCGAAGACTTCTAATTATCCGAGTCTGCAGGAATTCTAATTCCAATCTTTCCATGATGTGCTGCTTATCATACACATACTGTGGAACTATAATATTGTAGCAGTTTGAGAGTGCCAATAGTGCAATAAGGACTGTAAATGAATTGCTCTACAGAGCTGGAAATATTGTTGATACCATTACTCAATATTGCAAATAAGTGCTCTAGTGCTAGATTACTCAATATGCAAGAGCCTTTTTTCCCTCAATGTTTTTGTTTTTAACAAAGAAGCATGCTTTTAAGGGTCCTTATGCCAATTCTGAGTATTAAAAATAGTCAACCCTCTGATGTTTGCTCTTTGCTTCAGTGTTAGATTTTTAACTGGACACTCAAGAAATGGAGGAATGGATCCTCTTTACGTGGCAGAGAATGCTGCTGATCCTGATTCAACCTTGGTTGTCTATATGGGTTTGTCAACCCTGCCAGCTCTTTCTTCAAAATTGATGAAGCATGGCTTGCCACTAGACACTCCAGCTGTTGCAGTGGAGCGAGGAACAACCCCACAGCAACGAATGGTCAGTAGTGAATTGCTTTTTTGTAAAACTTCTACAAGAGCATGTAAGAAACTAATTGTAGAATCATCAAGTAATCCTTGAGGACTAAAGTTTACCCAATAACTAACTGGCAAATGATCTCCTTGAGCATTAACTTTTCTACTCAACCCTTGTTTTTAAAATGTGAGTGATAATTTCCTTTGGTGCAGGTGTTTGCAGAACTCAAGGACATTGTCTATGAGGTTAAATTAGCAGACTTGGTGTCCCCAACTCTAATAATTATTGGCAGGGTGGTGGCCTTGTCACCTCTCTGGCCCCAATCTTCTGAAGAAGCTGTTGTGGTAAAGACAGGGCAGCGATCTTCCAGCCAGATAGACTGACAATAACGCCTTTCCTTTATTTACCCTCTGTTCCATCAGACAGGCAAGGATACCACAGCTCATCCTGTCTTTTAGCGGAACCTTGAGAAGTACTTATTTTAAAGAAGCATGAGGATGAACACATGGCTCACCATGTTAACAATCACGTCCAGCAGCATCATGCAAAAGATGGAACCCTTGGAGGTTTCTGTTGCCGGTACATGTACTGCATCGTCCCAGCTGACTCCTAGGGCTTAGTTGGCTTGATATTTACTAGAAATAATTCATTTTTATTCTTTTGAGAAATCGAACAGGTTCCATTTGCTTCATAGCCTGATTTATTTACTGATTCATAGCCTGATTCATTTACTGATTACAGATGTTCTATTTTGAAAGTGTTGGCTGAGAGTGGAATTAATTTGCTCCATATCGATGGAGACCTTTCATTCCAACGTACCATAAACCTTTTCTGTTTTTGCATGACAATGTATCATGAATGTTTCAAATGATGTCATGTCTGTTATCTACTGCATATCTTTTCTTGCTAAACATATGAATATAGTATTACGTTTTCAGTGGTTGCTGTAGTCCTCTTAAACAACTAATGTCGTCGTATATGGTGTCAGCTATGGCACTCAAGCAGTCCGTTGCACAGCATCATCAAAGCAAGTGGCATCCTTGTCTGCTATCACTGCAGCATCAGCAAGCTCCCTAATCTGATGTTAAGATTTACGGATGAGATTGCTCCGTAAGCTTAGTAAGTTTATTTGAAATGTCATCGCCAAATGATTGCTCTCCACATTTCTCAGATGAAAACTATAGTCAACATTTTATAAAATTAAAATGCCCTTATTTTCTGGTGCATCAAATGCCCTTTTTATAGCAGTGGGCTTTGGTGAGTCAATCTATCCCCAGATATTGTGTGGATGAGCTTACAATTAGATTCAATATTGATGAATTTATTACTGCATTCAGTTTTGGTGAGTGTAGTCACAGCAAGAGTCCTTGTTTAAATCCATAGCCCATCCATGACCTCTAAGCAAGGTTATCTCGATATTGGATCCTATACCGGTATTATCCTGTTACAATGTTGGTAGGTTGTATGGTATGATATAAGATAGTGTATGGAGTGTTAATACGGTACAAGATAGTATATTGATATGAGATTGTATGGTATGCTCCATATCGGATAGCATGAGGTAGTATAGCAAACCATGTCCTTGAGTCAAATTAGCATATGGGCAACTAATTTTATTATTTTGATACCTTTTTGTGTCTTTAATTTCTTTACTTCAATTGAACACCGCGGAAATGCCACCATCCGGGTCATAAACGGGAACCTCTCATCAAACCAAGAGTAGGGAGAAGAATGCCAACCAACGGCCCAACCAATTTCATCCTTGCGACCTTAAAGATTTTATCCTTCGCAAGTTTTTTTTAAATGCCAATCAATGCATCTGATATGTTTAATAAAGCTGGAATTCTAACGCTGCCGCTTAAACTTAGTCGTTTCCTTCCTGTGAAACACCGCTGGCACATACTGAAATTTGTCAACACTTTCCTCACATCTTTCCTCACATACTGAAATTTGTCAACACTCTTCAATTTCGAAGTCCGAGTAGAAGAGTAACTGTCCAGCAATTTGCGAAATCCCATCCCAGTGAACAATGTCTGAGCACCCTCCACAATTACCTGAACCCCCATTCCACCCATAGAAGCCATGTATCCCTCAGATATTTCCACCTTCCCTACCTCCAAACCCATTCCTCCCGTGCCAACCTGATGTGTATCATGATAGTTGTACATATAAGAGAGAGAAAGGCCAAGCGAGATAAAGGTCAAAGGCACATGACGTGTAATAACACAATAGGTGAGAGTGGATAAGTAGGTAAGAGGTAACAACATATAGAAACCAGAAGGTAGGAGGGAAGCATGGAAGAAAATTATAGGGGGTGTTTGGTTCGAAATCGAAATCGAAATCGAAATAGGAATTGAAATGGATTGGAATTGGAATCGGAATGGTCAAATCCTCCGAAGTGTTTAGTTCGTAATCGAAATAGAATTTTGAATTCTTAGACTAGAGTAGGGATTGAGTTTTAGATAGATTGGACCATTCTCATTCCATTTTGAAACCGAAATAGGATTTCTCTCAACCAAATGGTTGGAATGAAAGTCATCCATTTTATTTTGATTCTAGACCTCCATTCCTCCAACTAAATACCCCCATAATGAAGCTGAAATGTTGAGTATCATGAAACGATTTGTGAGCTATCAATTGCAAATGAATATGTAAAGTATATTCAATATCCTGCGCAAACAAGTCAGTAGCATAAAAACTGAGCACTATATCTATTTATATTGAGAAGATATAAACAGGATAAGTCAATGGCATCTGTAGCCATCCATTTAAAATTCCTTGCAAAACTTTATTGGCCAAATAGTCAGCAACATGATTACCTTGTTGAAAGATAAGACTGACCTTAAAGAAAGTGCATGGAGATTTCCAAACACTAATATCCCGAAGAAGAGGAAGATGCTGGTACCTCTGCACATAACAAGCATGATCCAAAAGACGACGGAAGCAGAATAGCCTTCAAGAATAATATGAGAAGTATTTAGCTCATGTATAGCTTCCTAAAGACCTATCCAGACAACAGTTAATTCAGCAAAAGAACTAATGTATGATCCAAAACCTTATCTCCCGAATGAAGCAATTTTGCATTATGGTCCCTGATGATATAACCTACAGCCACTTTATTATGAAGTACCAAAGCATCAAAATTAATCTTGAGAGTTCCAAAAGCAGGGTGTAACTAGGAAATTATATGAGGAGATCAAGGAATATATGGAATGTAATGAGAATTATCCCAGTGCTTATCCGGAACCATCAAGATAGCCATGGTTAGAACATTCCTAACAAGCTACCTTGGATTAGAGGTTAATTGATTAAAAAGCCTATCATTACAGGCATACCAGAGACCCCAAGCAACACAAGCCACTAAAAATTTATGAGCTGCATAAAGTAATGGATCAGACATGTAATGAAGCAAATCCTGTAGAGAATTAGGAGGACAGGATACTTGGGTCATATGATAAGCAGTACAAGCAATAGAACAATGCAAAACAACATGGTTTAGGTCTCTACTAACCCGTGAACACAGATCACAGTATTGCTGAGATAAAGTAAGCATGCCACAATGATGGAGATAAACTTTAGTTGAAAGTCTATCTCAAGGCAAAAGCCACCAAAATATTTTCACTCAAGGAAGGTTCTTGCCTACAAATCCATTGAACCGAAGTTATAGGAATTCGAGGCTATGATTGTAGATGCAAAAATATCATTCATATCATGCAAAGATATATCAGGTATTTTCGTCTTTCCCCAAACTAATTGATCAGCCCACTGACCCTTTAGAATGGGAAGAGAAAGAATCTGCTACAAAATATCTTCTGAAAAATGATGAGTCAACTTGTCAATATCCCACTATCTAGCTGGAGTAATCACATCAGACACCTTCAAATCCATGGATTGGCTATCAATATTAAGATAAGTGGGCATGTCAATTAACGGATGTGAAGACAGCCACAGATCCATGTAAAGATTAACATGTTGCCTAGATCCAATCAGCCATTAAAATTGAATTGAACTAAGGGGTATTTGGTTGGGGAGTGAGGGTCTGGAATCGGAATCGGAATGGATGACTCCCATTCCAACCATTTGGTTGGGAGGAGTCCCATTCCGATTCCGATTTCAGGATGGAATGGGAATGGCTCAATCTATATAGAACTCAATCCCTGCCATCCTCTATAGATTCAAATTTTCATTCCAATTTCGATTCTGATTTCGATTCCGATCACGAACCAAACACTTCGGAAAATTTGATCATTTCGATTTTCATTTTCATTCTAATTTCAGTTGCGAACCAAACACCCCTTAAATATGCAGTGACACCTATTTTTGCCCAAATAATCGAGAAATTACGAGATTTAGAGTGATGAACCCATGAACCAGTAAAGTGATACTTTGCTTTAATCAACCGAGCCCACAAAGTATTGAGATGCAAAATTAGGTGAGCAATTAATTTAGATAAATATTGAGAACAACGTAAATGCAATGAGACAATGCCTAGCCTGTCCTCTTCTTTGGGCAAACAAATTTGATCTGAAGCCATCCGATGAAATCCATGGTGATCAGTCGTATGACCCTAAAGGAACACTCTAACTTCTTCTTCAAGCTGATTAAGTATATAAAGGAACATAAACAGATGATAACAGATACAAAGAAATAGTAGAAAATATCGATTAAAGTAAAGTGTACCAGCAATAAAAGATAATTTCTTCCATTTTCACGAATCCAAATGATTAGACACCTTATTGAACATGGGTTGGAAATCCATTCTTTGTAAAGGTGTAGGAGGGATCGGAGTTCCTAAATATTGCCACAATAAGCTGTTTTGAGTGATATTTAACAATCTACAGATTTGAGTTTGACTCTAGAAGGCATAGAAAGGCTAAACATAGTATAAAATTTGGAATAATTCATCATCTGGTCAGAGTGATGGCAATAAGCATCAACAAGAACGGCAAGAGAAGTAGCTTCTTTAACAATCACACGCCCCACAATAACATAGTCATTAGAATAGAAAACATGAGATATAATCAGACCATGACATGGATGATAAGCTTGAAAAAGATGATGTTGAACAACACTATACAAGATAGTAGAAAAAATTTCAGAGTATAAAATGAAAAGGTTAGGAGACAAAGAGCAACTCTATTGAAGCCCACGAGAAATCAAAAATCAAGTAGTAGGCGGTCCATGAAGTAACAAAGAATATTGTGGATTTAGAAAGCAAGCCTATGTCCATTTCATAAATAAAGGATGAAACCCATAATGAGATAGAATATGAATAAGAAATGCCAGCTCACATGATCATACGTCTTTTCCATATCAAGCTTAAGCATCATAAGACATTTAGACCTGGGAGCCCTAGATAAAGAATGAGTGATTTCCTAAGCTAATATAATATTTGAAGATATTAGAAGGATCCCTCATGAGTGTGGAATATGGATCTCCCGTCCAAGATCGCAATCGCTGATGACGATGTCGATATCGTAACAGGAAGAAAGAAGAGAAATGTATCAAGACATAATTAAATACATGGATTAGTCCAAAGCATGCCTCCACAGGGCATGCAAGCTTTATTATGAAAGAAAGAACAAATACAAGAGGAGATTACATCCGCTCAACTCTCATACATCAATATCTCTCTCATCAAGAAGCACTAAAAAAATCCTTACAATACTCTCAAAACCCCCCAAGGAGACTCTCTGGCCATTGCCAGCCCCTCTCAGGTGCTACCCGCTAATGCCCGTTGCTGCTTACTACTACTCTTAGGATGTCTACCCCTTTTAAAGGATCCAAATCGAGTCCTAGTCGCATCCATACTTCTATTGAGACTCAAAATAACCCTTTTGGCCATTTGATCGTGCCCGCGTGCAATCAAAACTGTTCAATCATGCAAAACAGTACCCATGGCCGTCTGATCGTGCACTCGCACACATGGATCATGGTGGACTATGTGAAGCGATCTCCTGGACTGTGCGGTGGATCGTGTAGTGGACCACGACTCTGCCCTAGGTCGTACTCGCTGGGCTGCGCTCTGGGCTACGCACGCTAGGGCCCTACGAGCCTATGGGCAGCATGCTGCAGCGGCCCTGGGTGGCCTGCGGGCCTGTGTACGACTGCGGATCATGCCTGTGGGTCTCCTCCATCTTGGATTTCACTGCTGTAGATTTTTTTACTATGGATCAAATTTCAAAGCATCAAAATCCGATAATCTCCATTTCGACTCGACATTCAGTCTCCATATAACTTTGAGAGCTTCTAGATGATCTTGCCCCTATGTCCTAAGACAAATATCTGGTTGCTCATGGATGGATAAATATAAGAATCGAGCCAGACTGCTCAATCCCATCTCAGTCGTATGCTATGATCTGTTTGATCTGAGACCTGCTTGGGATAGCCTCATACGGTAATAAAACTTCATCCTGCGATATCGTCTGTTATCCTTCCGAGTCTCTCGTCTCGTGCCTAATCTATCTGTACCTAGAGCTCCACCTCACTTTGAGCTCCTATTAACTCGTAAAGCTCCATCTTATGCTGATCTCCCTATCAAGAGGTAATGTCCTCCATACTTCTTTCTCTTCATAACAACCCTACTGCCACACACAATCTTCAGGATTCCATCATCGGCTCTCCACCTGTAGCTGCTTGAATCTAGTCTGCTTAGTGAAATTAGGTTAATTCTGAAATTGGATATGTATCGGATCTCATCCAACTTTCTCACTGCTCCATTATGTGTTTGCAAGCTAATTATCCTAATATCCTTGATTGCATAGCTCGATCCATTTGATAGATGAACAGTGCCCTCACTACTCTCTAGGGAGTCAAATAGCTCTTTTCTGCAATAAACATGATGCGAACATACAGAATCTAAAATTCACTATGGGGAAGAAGTAGATATCTCATCAGACATCAGAAGAACATCATCACTTTCTTCTGTATCGCTATCTTAGATCGCCGCCGTAGTGGCCTTCGTCCGATCTCCGAGCTGTGGGCAATCTCTGACTCAATGCCCCAACTTATCACACCTATAATATCTGATCTTGCTATAGTCTCTTGACTTAGATCTGGACCACCCATCTTGTGATCCTCTATCTTTTCATCCTTTGCCATCATCACCTCCAATCACTGTCAAAGCCAAGTCGCTATCGGAACTCGAAGCTCGATTCTCCTGTCTGAGAATCTTATTCTGAAAAGTACAGAAGTGACCTCATCCATCTTGATGGTGCTCTTCTCTATAAAAAGAGCAATCATCAAAGATTCAAAGAAAAAAAAAGTGATGAAAGCAAGACCAACGTCGTAGTTTTCTCCTTAACCTTCTCACCAACGCTAAGGAGATCAGTAAGGATCTTTTAAAAGTTGCTGAGATACTTCTGTATGCTTTGTTCCTCGCTCATCAATAGCTGATAGAACTACTTTCAAAGAAAAAATATTGATGAGTTTGTCAGGTACATCTCTTTGAGTTTTGTCCACAACACCATCGGAAAAATCTCACTAAGCACATGAATCACCACATCATCCATCAAATATAAGCAGATCGTACTCACCAACTACATCTGGAGTCGCTTCCAACTCTTCTCCTCCATGGTAGTAGGCTTCTTCTCGTACAAAAGAGCATCAATCAATCCTTGTTGGATGAGCACATCCTTCACCTTTGTTTGTCATATGGAGAAATTACTCTTTCCATCATACCAATTGATCTCTATCTTGATTGAGCCTATCTTCTCCATCTTCTTCAACCTCAATCAATACCGCCACAATCTGGATAACTGCATACTCTGATACCACTTGATGAAAGGATCCCTCATGAGTGTGGAATACGAATCCTCCGTCTAAGATCACAATTGCTAGTGATGATGTCGATACCGTAATAGGAAGGAAGAAGAAAGATGTACAAAGATATAATCAAATATGTGGATTAGCCTAAGACTTACCTCCATAGAGTATGCAAGCTTCACTATGAAAGAAAAATAAATACAAGAGGAGATCACACCCTCTCAACTCTCATACATCAATCTCTCTCTCAAAAAGAAGGACAAAAAAACCCTTACAATATCTCAAAACCTCCTAAGGAGACTCTCTGGTCGCTGCTAGCCCCTCTCAACCACTACCTGCTGCTGCTTATTGCTACGCTCAGCCCATCTGCCCCTTTTCAAAGGCCCAAATCAAGTCCTAGATACATCCATACTTCTGTTGGGACTCAAATAACCTTCTGGCCATTTGATCATGCCCGCATACAACCGAACCATTCGATCGTGCAAAACAGCACTCATGACCATCCGATTGCGCACTCATGCACGTGGACTGTGATAAAGACCGTGGTGGACCGCATGAAGCAGTCACCTAGACCATGTGGTGGATCGTGACTTCGCCTTGGGCCGCGCTTCGCTGGGCTACGCACACTAGGACCACGCTCTAGGCTGCATGCACTGCAGGCCCACGAGCCTACGGGCCACATGCTCCAGTGGGCCTGGGCGCCCACAAGCCAAACTTGCGAGCCTGCATGCCTATGCGTGGCTATGAGCCATGCCTATGGGTCTCCTCTATCTTAGGCTTCGCTGTTATGGATTTTCTATTATGGATCGAATTTCGAGGCATCAAAACCCAACAGAAAAATATAATGACCTTATATAAACAGCCTATGCTCTCGAAGATTATAGTAGGTATAACAATTTTATGCTTATTAATCAAAATCTTTGCAACCAACTTATGAACAACATTACATAAGCTGATATGACAATAATCATTTGGAGAGGATGGATTTGGTTTCTTAGGCAGTGAAATGATTTTTTAATAGAGAATGATAAGCCGGGTCAAATAATTTTCTATTAGTGGTGATAGCATGTTTAGATAAGTTAAGATAGGTGAAGTGAAAGACTCTTTTTGGGTTTAAGATCTAGCCTTGTAAAAAGACATAAGTTTGTTTCCAATCATCAGGCATAAAAGAGGTCGTAGAGAAATGATGGGTTGCTTGAATAACTTCAACTTTAACAACCGACCAATAATGCTGAAAGAAAAAAAAGCAGGAAAACCATCTAGGCCATACACTTTGTTCGGATGCATAAAGAGCAAAACATATTCAATTTTGTCATCTAAAAGAAAAGCAACCAAAGAAGCATTCTGAGAGGATCAAATAGTAGAAGAGAACAAAGGATAATCAATATTACCCAAATTGTGTCAGGTGACCACCAGGCCATAAAATGAGATAAGAAAATCTAGTAATATCATGATAGCATGTATGACTCTGACCATATTGATTACCAATGCTATGGATCTTATTCCTTCTCCTAAGCAAAATGATGAAATGATGGAAAAACTAGTATTCGCATCACCCTCATGTAACCACAAGATCCTAGACTTTTGCTGCCAAAGCATTTCCCATCTATAAAGGGTTCTCCGATATGCAGCAAGAAAGAACCAAAGTTTGATGCAAATCAAGTGGCACACCACCCATGATGGCCTCTTGCAATTGTAAATTATAAATCCGATCATATAATCTTTGTGCATTATGAAAAATGTTGCTCAAACGATGCTTCCAATGCTTTAAAGTACGATGGATATTGGCCAAAAGAGATGAAAGTCTCGCATCAGGTGTAAGATCACTCCAAGCATGATTTATAACAGCCATAATATGAGCATAGGAAAGCCAAAGTTTTCAAACGGAAAGCAATTGGGCCTCTAGCATGCTGATCCGTAATGGCATTAGTAACAAACAATGGTCAGATACAAAATGGGCTAAATGATAAACCACAAATTTGGGATACATATGGAGCTAATATAGATGCAAATACCTAATCAATATGCTCCCAGACACCAGCTAGACCTAAACAATTATTACACCACATGAATTGAGGATCTAGATGACCAAGATCCTATTGGGATTGTGAGTACTAAAAAATAATAGATAAAGTGAAAGCAAAAATCATGCTAACAACAAGCACAGAGAAATCACAACAATCGTAAGAATACTAAAATTTTTTATAGTTTGACCGAAGTCTACGTTCACATAGGAACTAGAGCAAGAAGGAGCTTCCACTATAATAATAGTTTGAAGTATAAAAAAAAAATTTTCGACATCATGCCCCAAATATTGCTTCTAATACAAGAAAGAAGAAATCAAAGATTAAACAAACTTACAGAAGATCCTTCGATGGAATAATTTTTACTCGAGGTTGAATGAACTCCTCCAATCAATGTTTCCTATCTTCTTTTCTTAAACGAAGCACCTTCCAAGCCTTTCTTCTTCTCTCTCTCCCTCTCTTCTTTTGGTGGCTCACAACCTTCTCATCGTATTTCTTTTTTTCTTTCTTCTCGTGTTCTATTCACGACATCCATAGGGCCCGAGAGCTAGAGTACTTTACAGACTCTTTTTTTGCATAACTAGAGATTTTTACATCTCAAAAGGTCTTCCACACATTGGTTTCGCAAAGTTTGCATAACCTTTTTTTTCTCTCCACCCATTTCCATGACTACCTATTCTGCACATCAAAAGATTCTCCACGCACTCCCCTGGTTACTTGAGCCTTTCCGTTAAGGCCTTTAATTAATATGATGGGTCCCATATAAGGAGGGATCATACCAACAAATCTTTCCCTCCTGACTCATATGGGAGGTTCCATCAAGCCTGCGGTGCCCTTGCTCCTTCATTGCCTTCAACCACTCCTCACCATGCTGATGCTCCATGGCTTTGGAGTAGGATTTCGGCTCTCTCGCATCCGTCAATAGCATGTAATCCTACAGTGGGTATCTCATAAATGGCCTCCACTCTCTTATGGATCTCCATGTTGGAATTCAAAGTTTGGAGCATGCATGTGTGTTTCAAAACTTTATTTTCTAAACACCGCAATGGTATACAAGATTAAAATATTTTTAATCTAAATTATGTATGTATAAAATATAAAACTACAAGGATCTAGTTCATGTATTGAAATTGACATATGCTGAAATTCAGATTGTGATCAAATCGCATATCTGTTTCACAATCTCTTTCTTCAAATCTGGATCTAGAAGAGAAGAGATTTTCTTTTAGCCGCACAAGTGTCCAATCTCTATGGGTATCCACTCGGGATCAGCTTGGAATGGTCCTCTTCAAATTATATTTTTTTCTCTAAGAAAATTCAGCCTGCTGAATCTGAACGAAGCTTGGATCGCAATCAACACTTGATCTTTTTCTTTGATTTTCTTCTCTTCTTCTTCTCTCACTTTTCTACCCTTGCTTGTGCTACTACCAAGGATCAGAAACCAGCAAGGTGGGACACCCAACCAGCCTTGGGCGTGAGGTAGAAGGGATGACAACCAAACTGCTATGGTGTGAGGACGCCCAAGGAGAAGAGAGGGAAAGAGGAAGAGAGGGCATGAGGGGATCTAAGAGGCGTAGAGGGCTACTAGTTTTTTGCTCTAAGAACTTTAGGAGAGGTCCCTTTAAATAGGCATGAGGATTGAATCCTATTCAATCTCATAATATAAGTCCTACTTGCATTAGGTTCTTAATAACTTAAGTTATTTAACTTACTTTAGGAATCCTATTAGGCGCCAACTCTTGTAGCCCTTGCACCCAATTAAACACACCCTTTTTGCACCCAAAGGACACCCCATATCAGATTAAAGGGCCTTCTATGTCACGCCCCGAATCCAGCACCTGAGTTGAGCACGTGACACGGCCACACAAATCCTAGAGCAGTGCCCTGAGGATCGTGTAAGGCCTAAATAATTTAACACTTCAAAATTTTAAATAATCAAGTAAATACCAAATCAACCAACCGAGTCACAACTTCAAATCAAATGT
>KE505322.1:44230-83335 GCA_000441515.1 Elaeis oleifera | reverse complement strand
AGGAGTCTTCCTCCGGTTAAATTTTTTTTTCTGTTCTTGGGCTGTCACGGGCTTACACGCCCAAAATACCTGGGCCGCTACATTCTAATCATAGGACACGCTCAACTTGATCTAATCAAGGTGGCGCCCCATAATAACTATCAAAGAAATTAATAAAAGACTTGCACCTTTAATTCATATGATCCAAAATCTTAGACATCCAACAATTGGAGTCAAATAAATCTTATTCATGTAGGTTATTAGCAGATAATTAAGTTTGAATTATTTTATCAAATAAAAAATTCAAATGGAAAGAGAAATTGGGTCCAACTATATGTTAGCAAGATTATTTGAACCCAATCAGATTTTCTAAACCAAATTGACACTTCATAAGCTCAATTGCTAATTTCAGACCTAATCCCTTTGTTGTGTGATCCCATAGATTTAATTCTATCTGATAGTGAGATATACAATGATCTCTATCAAAGTATCATTGAAACTCTTTTCAATGGGTCAGAACAATTTCACTCTAACTCATCAAGAATTATCGATCCAGAACAATCCTAGTGAGTTCTCATAATCCACCAGTGACACCTAGCAGTATGTAGTGACAACCCAGTAGAACTGAAATGAATCTCTAAGTGTAGTTAACGTGTGATTCAGTTCCTCTATCATGAGTCCCGACTTGATGGCAGGTCATGGATAAATCGTCAAACCTCAACATCAATCATATGATAGATTCGATTAACTCAAATCTAAATATGATTCCTATGAAAACTCTTTCCATCAATCACACTACTATGGCCATAGATTCTTGGACTTAGCCTTTCAAATTTCATAGGACTACTCCACTCTATCAAGGTTGATAGATTCCATCTTGATGTGCATCCTACTCCTACAGTGGATCAACTATCGCCAACATCCACTATAAGGACTCATTAAGACTCATGTTTATATGTTAGTCAAACTCCAGCAGCCTCACTGCGAGCAGTAGCAGCCTCACTGCGAGCAGTAGTACAATCTTAGGTCAAAGGACCATTTACACAACTATAGCATTGAGACAATCACTGATGATTAAATAGAAATTCAAGTGATCTCTCGTATGGTCACGCTCAGTACTAGTTGTTCTCTAACAACTACCCACACTCGTCGTCCAATGTCTCTACACTGTAGATCAGAAACTCATCTATCCCGAAGGAAGCGATCTGTGCGCCAGTCTATCCAGATCGATCACCATCCTCATGATGATCCTATGATCGAAATATTTAAGAATTAAATATATGTCTTTAATTCTCAATATTTTGAGAATATATATCAAAATTAATTTCATGGACGATTCAAAGACATATCATACTTGAATAAAAATAATTTATCTTTTATTGATCAAATCAATGTATTAAGTATAAAATTATATCTTAGAGTTATTACAATATGTCAGTCATATTGGCTTCTAGGACATACATCTAATACTTTGGACCTTTTATGCAGGTGGTTCAGCATGCAACTCAGTCTAAACACCATCCACATTCTCCTCATCCTCATGACTGTCATATATACCATCATCTACAATTGCTCTCCCATCATCAAGACTCCTCGAAGAAGTATCTGGGCATCAATCTATAGAGCTCAACTTTGGCTTGTTAAGCTTCTCAAAGTCATCGATCGTCTGATCCTCCAAGAAAATAACATCATGACTATGTATAGAGATGGGCAACGGATCGGGCCATCCACGGTCCGGCATGAGGCGAGCTGTGCCAGGCATGACCCATCGGCTAAAGTGCGATGCCGTGCCTAGCACGGCCCATAAGAGAGGGGCCAGGCTGGGCTGGGGTTTCTGGCCCGCGGCCCAGGCCCAGCATGGCCCATAAGGGCCTCGGCCAGCACGACCCATGGGCCAGGCATGGCACGTACGACCCGCGTGCCAGCTCGACCCCCTTGAAATGGGTCATACCATGGCCCTCTTAAAATGGACCATGCCAAGGCACGACACGCTTGGCACGACCTGTCTAAGATTTTTAAATTTTTAAAAATATTCATGAATAAATATAAAGCCACCTTGTTAGGTGGAGAGTTTGGCATGGATCCCTACCAGTTTATTAATAAATATCAAAATGGTACAGGAAGGGAAGGAGGCTAAACCTGACCTCCAAAATACAATGAGGAGGGAGAGAAAAGAAATAGAATTATAGAGGTGACTCACCTCAATAATTAAAAAATTAATATAATTAATAAAAATTAGATAAAATTATGTCAATTTGTCTCTGCTCTCACTAAACCCCTTCAAAACCCTCTCTCTGCTCCCTTCTTTTCTGTGCTAGCTTGATAAAAATCTTACTAATTATCGACCTTATTTGTATCGTCTTCATCAGAGGATGTAGTAGAATGTCCACCTTTATCTTGAAGCCTCGCCTCCGTATCCAATCAATCTTTGAAGCAGAACAGCATCTCCACTATCTCACTGGTTATCCGACTTCTCTTTTCGTCAAGAATACACCGACCTGCACTAAAAGTGGATTCCAATGCTACTGTGGACATCAGCACAGCTAAAATATCGTGTGCAATGACAGATAAAATAAAATATTAATTTTAATATTTCTCCACCAAGCTAACATATCTAGATTATCTATTTGATTTTTATTATATACAGAATGAAGATCATTTCGTAAATAAAATTTTAGTTCACTACTTAAAGCAAATGTAAAAGATGCAGATGAACTTGAAGCATGTGTCTGTCTTCTATGTGCAATAAAACTAAAATAATTGATAAACAAGAACTATTACAAGAAGCAATAGAGTTTTGTGTTGGTAATCTAGATCCATAAATTTTTTTCATCATATAATGCATAAATATCATAAAGAAGTTTTGTTATCTCAGTTTTAACAGGTTCAAGATCCAGTATCATGTTTTCATAATATGCATTAAGTAAAATTAGCACACCACTCAATTTAACTCATGATTCAAATAAAGTAGCTAAATTATATATAGGATATATATTATTCTAATTTTCATTCCATTTAGATTTCATTTGTTTAATAATAGGCATTAAAACATTATCAAATCTATATTCTATAAATTTCTTACTAATATCAAATGCTTGTTGTAAAAAATGAATATGAAGTTGGATAATAAATACCAGAAAGAATGTTAGCAGCATTATAAAAAATAACCAAAAAATCTTCTAAAATTTTATCTTTAGTCCAATCAGTTTTAGTCAATAGAAAATCTAATCCATTGTCATTAATATATGCACTTAATAAGTGTCTATATGGATATGCATCATGTATTATGATATATGTTGAATTCCAACGAGTCATTACATCAAGTTTAATTTTTAAATATTTACTATGATCTACATACAGTTACTTAAATTCTTGAAGTCTTACTCTTGAAGCATGAATAAAAAAATTATATTTTAATTTTAAATTACATCTTGGACCATATCCATGCTAGCTTGTACAGAAATATTTAAGATATAACATGCACATCTAGTATGCAACAACTGGTGATTTAAAATAGGATGTAATTAGTCCTTCAATAATATAACAGCAGAATTATTATTAGACGCATTGTCAAAAGTAATAGACATGATTTTATCATTAATTTCAAATGAACATATCATTTGATAAATAATATTTGAAATTTATTGTCCAAAATATGAAAAATTAAAAGCACAAAAAGGAAGAATACATTTATTTACATTTCAATCATTATCAATATAATAAATAGTAATAAAATAAATAATTACTATCTACCGATGCTGATCAAATATCAAAAGTTAATAAAATTTTTGAATTTTAGATAAAGAGTTTCAATTAAATTATATTTCATTGTTAAAAAATTTGTCATAGCTATTTTTCTAAAAATATATTTACTAGTTCTTTTGTAAGCAGACTGTAAGGTTAATTGAACGTATTCTTTAAAATTAAAAGAATCGCATAAACTACAAGGCAGTTCATCCCTAACTATCCATTTAACTAGTGCTTTTTTTTATTTTCGTGATTATATACAAAATTATCTACCAAAGATCCTCCTTATACATTGAGGATACTTTGGAGATGAGAGTCACTCATCCTATGACTCTCTTGATGTCTCCTCAAATGGTCAGTTCTCCCGCTACTGGTATAACTATAAAATTTAACATATTTTTTATATTTTGCTTTCCAGACTCCGTCAATAAGAACTCTTTCAAAATCCTCCCAAACTGCACTAGTCCTCTTACGGGAAGAAGTTTGATCTTGAGTAGTTTCAGAGGGAGTAGGAGCAACGAAATTAATTTTCTCTCTCTGATAAATAAGGAGAATGCCAAAATGGCTCTCATCATAAGATGTCGTTTCTAAATTTTTGAAGCAAAAAATAAAAACTAATCAGAGGTGGAGGAATTGAGTAGAGGCAGCGTCGAGAACTGTAAGCTTCTTCTTGTGCTCCTCGATAAGGACCTCCTCTTGTGCTCCTCGACAAGGACCTCCTTTTGTATAGTACTTGAACACTTGTTAAATATAAACTAAAAATTAAATTACTTGAATACTTGCAATATTGCTAGAAGAGAGAAATAGTAGTAGCAGGGAAGGAAGAAGAGTAGATTTGATGTGGTGAGAATAGAAGAGGAGGGGACTATTTATAAAAATTCATAATTTTTTTTCAAAATATCCTCAAAATAGCCATTTTATGACTGTTAGGAGAGGTAAAAAGTTAAAAAATTAAAAAATAGTCATTTTTATCATTTTGATCGTTATGGGATGAAATGGGCCTGGGCACGATATGGCCCGACCCGTAACAGCCTCAAACAGGTCGTGCCTGGCACGACCCATAATAGGCACAAATGGGCCATGCCAGGCACGGCCTGTTTGTAATTTTTTTTAAAAAGAAAGCCCACAAACGAACGAACTAACGGATCATACCAGGCATGACTCGCCACCAATCGAGCCTAGGGCCATGCCGGGCTCAGGCCTGATGCTAATCGTGCCGTGCCTGGCACGGCCCGTTTAGTAATGGGTCCGTTTAGCCTCAGGCTCAATGGGCATAAGCCGGGTCGGGCCATATCAGGCATGGTCCAATGCCCTTGTCTAGCTATGCACGATCTTCCACTCCATAGAATCTCACAACTGGTAGCCAAACTCTCCATCCTCATCATAGCAAAAGAATATGCACTACTTCATCTTGGCATCTAATTTCTATCTCTCATCTCTGAGAATATGCACAAACATCCTACATCTAAAAATTTTAAATAATCATAAAAAATATCTTTTTTCAATCATATTCTCTGCAGTGCATCACCCTCAAGATCATGGAAAGAAGAAAAATTAATAACATGGACCGCAGTCATCAATGCTTCTCCCCAAAATGCCTTCAATAGTTAGCATGAGAGAGTATGCTTCTGATCTTTTTTCAGATCATCCTGTTCATCATCTCAGTGATCTCATTCTGCTGTGGTGTCTTAAGCACCACCTTCTCCAATCTAATATCGTTCTATTGACAGTATTTCTTGAAAGGATCCTTGTATTTACCTCTATTATCCATCCATATGTACTTCAACTTTTACCCAATCTTTCTTTCAACAGAGACATAAAATTGGTTGAATGTATTGAGCATCTTGTCCTTTATTTTTAAAGTATATGCCCAAATTTTTCGAGAGTGATCATCAGTAAAAGTTATGAAGTAAGTGTATCTACCAAAGATTTTATCACTCATAGAACAAACATCACTATGAACAAGATCTAATGCACCTATTCTTCTTTTAGAAGAAGATTCTGAAAAAAACTTAAGTTTGCTTACCCATCAGATAGCTTTCACATATCTTCAATCCAGAACTATTAGTACGAAGAGTGTTCTTCTTGACCAAAATTGGCATATTCTTTTAACTCATATGTCCCAGTCGCTGATGCCATAATTCTGAGGTAGAAAATTTTTTCACTGCATTCACTTCTCTTTTATCGAGCTTCATTTGCATAAAGTAGAGAGAGCCTTACTTGATATCTCTGGCTGCTACTAATAATTTTTTGATCAATTTTTACTTATCATCTCCAAATACACTGTAGTAACCCTTCTCATCTAATACTCATATCGACAACAGTTCAGGCGGATATCTGATATATGTCGAACATTCTTCAACACTTGTCTGTATCTCAAGCTTATGATCAGCACAATATCTTTGATGCCAAAATTTTTTGATTCTCCATCGTTCTCTATCTTTACTGTCCAGAGTCATTAAAATGATAAGATGAGAATAATTCCTGCTTCACTGTAATATAATACAAAGCGATCGAATCAATCACCCAAATAGAGTCTTGACTAATAGTATCTGCAAGATCATCATCTATTGTGCCACAAATAATGATCGTCTCTCCATCTGAAGCTACTACTGTCATCTCGTTGTCCGAGCTGGAGTCACCATTTGATTTATTTTTGACTTTTCCTTTTCAGTAATCAACAGTCTTTCTTAAAGTGAACCCATTTATTGCAGTTGTAACATCTACCACTTTAGAACTTAGATTTCCTCTGTGATTTAGCACAGCCATCATCTGAGTTAGATTGGGAGTCTTTGTGGTTACTTCTTCCTTTCTTTTCATGATGAGGGCCTTATTGTGGCTCAAGACCCTTTGCTCGATCCTTCCTTTTGACTTTCTCATTCAGCATATAGTCTTTCACCATTGCTAAGGCTATCGAACCCTTTGGTGAAGAATTGATTAAAGACACCAGCAGAGTCTTCTAACTGTCAGGCAAGGAACTCAACAATAGTAGGGCCTAGAGCTCCTCATCTAACGCCATCTTCATCACGACGAGCTAGTTCACCCTATTCTGAAAGTTGTTTAGATTCTCTACCATAAAAGTCCCCTCCTTATATTTTTTGTTCGTCAGTTTGCAAATTAGAAATGCCTTATTTTGAGCCGTCTTTCTATTGTACAGACATTTCAGTTTCAACCAGAGGCTATGGGCATTAACCTCCATTGAAATATGATGAAAGATTCTATCATCAATCCACTATTGGATGAGCCTAATGATTTTACGATTGAGCATTTTCTATTCTCTGTCTGACATCTTATCAAACTGAGCAATTAACTTTCTCGATTGGATCGTGAAGATCTTTACAGTAAAGGAAGTCTTTCACATAAGGCTTCCAAATTGAGTAGTTGATTGGCGCCAGTTTGATCATAGTGTCCGATGAAGATTGATCCTCTATCTATTAGCGTCTCAACTCTTTCTTCAGTACTCTAGATTCGATGGAACCAGACTCTGATACCACTTGTTAGAATTTTGAGTTCTGAAAATAATAGATAAAGTGAAAATAAAATCATGCTAACAACATGCATAGAGAAATCACAATAATCGCAAGAATACCAAAATTTTTTGTGGTTTGGCTTTGGCCGAAGCCTACGTCTACACAGGGACCAAAGCAAGGAGCTTTCACTATAATAATAGTTTGGATTACAAAAAAAATTCTAACACTACGTCGGAACACCGCTTTTAATATAAGAATAAGACATCTAAGATTTAACAAATTTACAGAAGAATCCTCGATGGAATAACTCTAATCTGAGGTTGAGTGAACTTCTCCAGTCGATGTTCACCTATCTTCTTATCTTGAACGAAACATCCTCCAAGCCTTTCTTCTTCTCTCTCTCCTCTCTCCTTTTGGTGGCTCACAGCTTTCTCTTTTTTTTTTCTTGTGTTCTGTTCACCACATCCACAGGGCCCTCCTTTTCTCATCGAGAGCTAAAGTCCTTTATGGACTCTTTTTTCGTGCAGCAGGAGGTTTCCGCATCTTAAAAGATCTTCCATGCGTTGGTTCTGCAAAGTTTGCATAATCCTTTTTTTTTTTCTTCTCTATGCATTTCCATGCGCAACCTATTCCACGCATCATAAAATTCTCCGTACGCTCCCCTAGTTACGTGAACCTTCCTTTAAGGCCTTCAATTAATACGGTGGATCCCATACGAGGAGAAACTACACCAACAGATCCATAAGGCCCGTATCCATTAAAAAGGATCAAGATTCATGAATTTCCCTAGCAAGCCTAAAAGATTTACCTCCCTCTTATCTTTCTTATTCAAAATGTAGTTGAAATCACGTACAAGCAATATAGGAACCTCCAAATTTAAGATATTTTGAATCTGAGTCTATAGAATGCAATGCTCAACCATACATGTACTTGCATAATTAATCCCCAAAATCCAAGTACACTCGTTAGGGAGATAAAAAACCTCAAAAATGACTTATCCATTACCATGAAAATAAGTGAGATTGCCTAAATATTTTTGCTAAGCAATAATTATACCACCAAACAATCCAATAGCCAAAATGAAATAAATATCCCAGCAGGGTCCCAACGGTCTTTGCATACGTATAGAAGCTTGAGTCTCTACCCTAGTTTCGAAAATCGGATGGTTTTAGGACTATGATTCCGAATCAAGGTTTTAACATAATTCACAAATACTTGTGATTAGATGATCTCTTTCTAAGATCAGATCCCATGGATTTAGCAGAAAAAATCAAAGACAGTACTATCTATGGACTGGGGTTCATTTGTCTCCTCAAAATTTAAATTTATCAATGGAGAGAATATCGACTGGATCGGAACCTCCGCATCACTCATCACCTGGTCCCATGATGGAGATTGCCTAGTAGTGTTTTTAGGCTGAGTCCAACCAAAATCAGCCTATCTACCAGTAGTAGCATTATTAGAAGCTTGCCAATCCAGCATATGATCAACCAGTACCCTAACTGCACAGATCCAGAGATCAAAGAGCAACGAAGCCTCTAATCCAGCAGGATTCGAACAACCCAGGATTCCAAGGTTTAACCTATCTGACCACAAGCATAGCATATATCGGGTAATTCTTTATATGTGAATTGCTGCCAAAGGCGAGTATCATGTACCATAATTTTGCTCCTGGGCAGACAGGCTTAGTGAGGTCAAGCAACATACAAACTCGAGCATAACCAAATCTAGTAGAATTAAGGGTCCAGGTATCAAGACGTAGAGTACCCTCTCGAGCCATAATTTTCTTTCTTACCAACCTCCCACAACTCAAGCAATAGCTCAGGAAACCCTAGCCTTAGTCAGCGCATTGTGAGCAGGGTGAAAGCCGAACCGCCATGGCCCCAAGGCAAAGATTTGGCCAGCTAATGACCAGGTCCCTGATCTAGAATCAGAGCCTTCTCCTCCTTAGAAGAACAGACAAACAAGAATAAATCATCAGATAGAAGAGACGCCTGAAAGTCCCCTGTGACCTTCCACGAGGCTTCATTTCCTTCGAGATGAAATCCAACAGAAAGCCACATCCAAAATTTTCCAACCAACGCATGCCACCAATGGTTCCTGGACCTCTGGATCTCATTGTCACTACCTTCGTAAATCGCCTCTCTAACAACGCGACCTCCTCGTCTGTTGCTTTGGAAGAACACCATCGGAAGCATCATCATTGCCCTTGAATAACCTGAGACCCCAACCTATCGGTCCCAATTGGTCGTCTACCAGGGGGGATGCAGATCTCCTCCCCGGCATAGTCTTCCCCACAGGTGGGATCCCAGACGAAGACGAACCATGGTCGAACCTCTGACCTGGAGAAGAATCCCTCTACGATCCAGTCGAATCCCCCACGCAAATCGAGCGATATCCTTTTCTAGTTGCACCGCTCCTCTCTTTACCTTTTTTCAAGTGACAGAAAATTTGAGTAGCTGGTTTCTTTTCATCTTTTTTGTCCGGATACAACACTTCTAATCTAATCATCTACGTAACTAGTAAATGAGTAGAGGAACTATGAAACAAACTTGATATCTTTCGTAACAAAGAAGTTTAATTTGTGTGACTCTCAATGCAATAATTTTATTATAATTAATATTTATATGTATATGGAAATTTGAGACATTATAATTATAATTTGACATGGATATTTCATCCCTGATGATTCTCAGTGCTACTTACTCCTTCTTGGGCATTTTAGTTAATTTTGCAAACCATATCCATTGACTGTCATAATCTAGTGCATGCCTAACACAAAATTAAAAGTGGTCACAGCAATAAAGAATTGGATTCGTTACTATCTTCTATCACGTTGACAGCCAAAGCTTATATTGAAAGTAATAAAGAAAGGAGAAACAATCAAACATGAAAGTCCTCGCTCCCATGGTACAAGTACTTTTTTTTTTTTTGATAAATAAGACATTTCTTTTATGTAGCTCTACTCGTAGGGGTTGGGAGTGTGACGTCTTCCAGCTACTAAAATTTATTATCTGATCTAATATTCGATTTCCTCCATGTTCCAAAGCCTCATGCACGTCCAATGACAGCTTGTTTTCGTGCAGCTACGCCATTAGGCGACCTCTCGGCGGCGAGTCTTAAGACGACCTCCCTGCATGAATCCAGAGGTATGTAACGTTAACTTGAACGAAAAACTATATTATCCCGACCAAAAAAATTATATTATCTCATTTACTCGAGAAATATATAGGATTCAAGTTTCGAGACTCCTAGTTAAGGATTCAAGTTTCGAGATTCCTAGTTGAGCTGTCACCTATTTGGAAAGATATTAGTAGACAAAAAGATGTTTTCTGAAACTACATATCTTTCAAACTTGGGAATAGATATAGCATCCACTTGTGGGAGGATTCATAGTCAGACTCAATATCACTTTGCTCTTATTTTACGGGCCTATGTAACAAAGCAGTTAAGCATGATACTACTGCTGTGATCCCTCATTGGAGTTGGAGAACTCTATCACGTTATATTAGACTATGAGAACCTTTATCACAGGAAGAGACAGACAGTTGGAGGCTCGTTATGAGATTCTTGTCTTGGTTAGACCCTCAAGAGTTGTTGATATCCTGATATGGAAATTAACCCCAAACGATATGAATTCTGTTGATTCATACTATAATTTTTTGAACCATGATGGTTTGAGATGCCCATATCATAAGATCATTTGAAGAGCAACTATTCCAGAGAAAGTTAGAATATTCCTTTGGCTTGTATTAAAGAACAAGCTTCATAAAGTGCTACCGAAAAAAGAATGGAATGTTGGTGCAGGTTGCCCATTGTGTGGTAACACTAGTGAATCAATTAATCACTTATGTATAAGGTGCTCAGTCTCCAAAAGCATTTGGTCTACCATCAAGATTCAATTGAAGTTAAAAGGCTGGCCTACAAATTTTCATGAGTTATAGACTAAATGGCGAGTGGAAAATTAGAATTTGTTATACATGAGAGTGAGCCGATGATCAGCTCATTGTAGTCGTTTGCTAAGAGATTTGGCAACAACGAAACCAGAAAATTTTTTTGTGAAGAAGTCAACCCATTTATTCCATCCTAAAAGGCACTCCCTACTTTCCATAGTTGGAAGTGCTTATGCTCAATAAAAATGAAGGAGAACCATAGACGACTATGGAGGAATCTTGACTCATTGTTGTTAGCTATGTAACTCTCTCTTCTTCTTTTCTTCTTTTTCTTCTGCTTTTTCTTTCGCTTCACTTTTGTAAATATTTCTTTCCTTAATAAAATTCTGATGGCAGCATCTGGCTACCTCCATTCCCTCAAAAAAAAAAGTTTCGATATTCCTGAAAGAATAGTTTCTTCATAATACCGACTTTTATATACTTCTTCTACTTACATTGACATCCAGTGGTTTTCAAGATTTTTTTTTTCTTTTCTATTTGAAACACACCTCACTCTCGTGCATGGAGATTGCATAAATAACATATACATCTCAAACTCTTACGTCATGTGTAATATAATTAGCTAAATTCTTCTTTGGAAGAGTTTGCAAGATTACAAATTAACTCAGCTTGGAGACTTTGGCAAAGAAGTAAGTGCGAACATTTTCTGAATGGCAGCACGTTAGCTCAGAAAAGAAGATGGCTGATCATCTCAAGATCAAATCAAGTAGCAGTCTGCTACAAGTCAGGGAAACTTAAGCTAGAAGGATGAAGAACGGACAAGATGGAAGGTTGCTTTGCTAATTCCAAGATACATCCGTCCAACAAAAAAAAATAGCCAAGGATAATCAAAAGGATTTTCGAATGCCTTCGTGGTGGACCAGAGTAGTTGCAAAATGGACTTCTTCTTGATAAATTCTTGATCGAAAATGTTGATCTGCTGACAAACTTTCAAAATGTTGTCTCTTTCTTCCTTTTATTTTATTTTTGATTTTCATGATTTTCAATCTTTTATCTTCTTTTATGCCAATAATTCAAACTTGAATTATAAGATAATATATACTTCATTGTTTGTTCAAAAACTGTGCAACTCTGTCATTGCACTTGCCACTAACAGATCGTACCTGTTACCATACAGATTTTCGTTCTGACGAACACAAAAGCTACATACTAGCTCTCTAGCTTTTAGTTTTGTCCAACACATCTGATCTGTCCTACTTCAGCTTTTCTGAACTGAATTAAACTGGCTCTGAAGAAAACTTAGAACACCATGAGAAGAGTCAAACTTTTAAAAGATAAAAATCGAGAAAAACGGTATATAACCTTTGACAATTAGGAATGGTAACAGATCATCAGATATGTATTGAATCTGCTAATATTCATACCTGCTCCACAATTTAAAACTCTTTTTGTATCGATTTTGAGTTGGATTGGATCGGATCGAGTCAAAAAGAGATATAATCGAGTTAGATTGGATAGATAAGAGGGATCGGATTGAATCGAATCATATCAGATAAGAAACTCATCAAATAAATATTATAAAATAATTATAATTTTTGAGAATGAATTTAGATTAAGATTATATTTGAATAGATTTAGGACGGAACATATCATTATTATCTGTATCTAATCTGAATCCATTTTGAATATTTTTTTAAAAATCTACATCTGTTTCAAATTCTAATAAGTTTGAATAACATTCACTCTATTAAGGTTGAATCAAATCGAACATACGATGAATCAGCTAAAATTGACAGTCCTAAAACAATAGAATAGGTGTAGCCAGAAAATCAGATATAGGCATCCAATTTAAAAGAAAATGACATGCATAAAAGTAAGTGTACCACTGAATCACTGATGGAAAAGCGGCGGGACTGCTTCTGGTTGCTCATTTCTCATCCAATTAACGCGTGAATTATAGAAGAATACCATCTTATTATACTGTGCCTTGCTGCAATGTTCACTTCCTTTCCGTAAGCTGTAATAGGCTTCATGTCACCCATTAATAGTAATGTTGGGCGCGATTATCTCCCATGTACTCTTTTTTTTTATCTTTTTTTTTTGTAGGATATCTCCCATGTACTCATTTCCTCCTTTATATGTTAAAACGCGCATGCACCGTGTCAGTGATGCATGCGGTGGCACTCCCTTCTAACATGGACAACGAGATTCTTCCCTACAAAATGCTTTGTATCGAATATTTTCATTAGCATGCTATTTCCTTTTCTGGTAGATAATCTCAGCTGGTATCGATGCGAGAGGCTGAAGGTGGAGAGTAACACCTCTTGTCAATAAGAATATGTGACAAATACATTCCCACTTTATTAATTTGGTAGTCTTTTTTTCTTTTCCTATGAAACACCTAGAAATTAAACTAGAAGATGTGCATGTATTAAGGTGGAAATATTTATAAGACATGGACAGTAAAGAGGCTTATTATGTAACTTGATATATAAACACAATTATTAATTTGTTCGGTAGTTTTTTCTCCCCGCGTCCTATGAAACCTATAGATATTAAACTAGAAGATGTGTATATATTAAAATGAGAACAGTACTCATAAGACATGGAAAGTGGAGATACATGCTGTCTATGCCAATTGGTTTTATGCTGTAGTAATTGGTCTTTGACACGTGCAGTATATAAGAGCTAGTATAGATGTCTACGACGTCCCTATTTGATTTTAAATTTTCCTATTTTCATGTATTGTGACAGATACATTCCATTTAACTTATAAGGTGTACTCATCTGGTTTGATTTGGCCAAGGCTTCGTCAATGATAGGCGTATAGAGTTCTTATAATTAACGTACCAACTAATAAGTCCTCAAATTTCCCTAATAGCAGGTCCAACCTTCATCGAACCTCTCTTTCCTGCATAACGTCAAGCTATTATAAGTGATTCTTAACCCAAAAAAAAAAAGAAGCTATTATAAGTGACGATTGTTCACATAGACAAGGCACTCGCTCAATATTCTTCTCATCCAGGGAAACAACAAAAAGATTGATAACCACGCACACACACCTCATAAGTCACAGCTAGTTCTATCGTTAATATTTCAATGCAAAAGCCTTCATGTATCATGACATGGTCGCACGTAATCGGACTCATCATGACAGTGTTCCTGTTTCCACATCACATCAAGGGACAAAGGGAAAATTCATGTATACAAATATGTAAGTTTACTGAGAGAGAAAAGGGAAAATTCATGCATACAAATATATATAAATTACAGCTTGAAAGCCTTGATGTATCATGCATATTCACATCGTCGCATGCGATCATAGATATATCTCTGTGGAATAATATTACATATATATATAGCAACAGCTACTAACCATTATTTAGAGTTCCTCTCCGAAAAGTTAGGCTCATCGATAGAGCAAAGCAGCAAGTCCCTCTAGCTTCAGTCAGCTTCCAACAGTAAGACATTTTGCAGCAGGGACCTTATCTCGTGCAATAATTCTTTCAAACCCAATTGAACTGGAACTGGAAGCTAGGCCGGGATGGCCCTGGTCCAAAAGGCTTTTTATCGTATGCCCCGATAAAGGCGGTCCAAGAACCCTCTTCCCGAGGGGTTGTGGACTGGTTGTGGACCGAACCCTCTTCCCGAGGGGTTGCCCAAACCCTGATACCGCTGGCCGCCACAAAGCCGTGTGGTTTGGTGCCTTGGTGCCCCCATTAATGTAAGCGGTGCACGGAAGCACATGGCAACCCATGGTCAACCCCACTTCTCACCAACCACCATCGATCTCCATTTCTTTATTAATGTTATATGTACTCACCATCTTTGTACTCTTCCTACACCTTAACTACGGCCTCTTCCTACCATAAAGCACTGGAGAAGAGGATCAATAAGAAGAGAGAAGGGGTGAGAAGAAGCGGTGGCAATGGTTGTTCCCATGATTCTATTAACGATGGTAGCACGCTGGCTGTTCATATTTTATAGAGCGGCTAAGAAGTTCAGAACTATGGTTTTCTCTATAGAAACTCTTCTAGATTGCACCAAGTTTTCTCCCTTTACTCCAGCGTGACCAAGTGTTGTTTGGATGGGAGGGAGGCCCAAAGTATAATTTGTGACTTCCAAGGCACTCTTCTCCGATCTTCTTCTCTCTTCCCTTACTTCATGCTGGTGGCCTTCGAAGGTGGCAGTATCCTCAGGGCTTTCCTCCTCCTCCTTTCCTTCCCATTTCTCTGGGCGTTGGGCCACCATGGGGGATTGAGTTTGAGAGTCATGGTTTTCATCACCTTCTGTGGCCTTAGGACGAAGAACATGAACCTTGTCGCAGGGGCAGTGCTCCCCAAATTCTATCTCGAGACACTCCACCTCCAAGCCTATGAGGTGCTGGCCTCCACTAGGAGAAAGGTGGTTCTCACCGGCATGCCCAGAGTCATGGTCGAAGGCTTCCTCAAGGAGTACCTATCCGTGGATGAGGTTGTTGGTACTGAACTCCAGGTTGTTAGAGGGAGCTACTTCACCGGCCTCATCTCTGGCCATGTCTTATCTCAAAAGCAAAAGGTCCTCAAAGACCTTTTTGGGGAACAAAGGCTGATCTAACCCTTCTGAACCCCTCCAACCCTCATGATCATCTCTTCCTCTCACACTGCAAGGTTTGTTATCTTCTTCCTTCCCTCTCATTATATTCCTTGAAAGTAACTAGATCTTGCTCTAGCATAGCACAGAGTGCATGAAAAGCCAGCGTCCCTCTCAGTCAAAATCTTTATATTTTAATGATCTGCTAACAAAGTCCACAAGAATATTAGAGAACTAGGCTTAAGAATAGGAATCCTTAATTTTCTGCACGGCTTGTGGTCATGGCCCATAGGTCTCCCACTCTTCTTTACGAGACAGTCCCTCTGCCAGCTCTTTTCTAACACTCAACCATTTCAGGAGGCATACGTAGTAAGCAAAGAAGACCCCACCAAAACAACCGGCAGCATGAACGCAGTAATGCCAAGAAACAAATACCCAAGGCCTCTAATATTCCACGACGGCAGGCTGGCCTTCTTCCCCACTCCTCTGGCCACCTTGGCCCTCTTCCTTTACCTCCCCATGGGCATAGCCCTGGTCACCATCCGGATCGTTCTCGGTCTCATCCTCCCATACAACGTCGCCATGGTCATCGGCGCCCTCACCGGCGTGCGCTTCCGAGTCGACGGCCTCAACCCTTCCACCATGAACGCTAAGACCAGCGGAGGCAAGGTAAGGGAGTACTGTACGTCTGCACCCATAGAACGCTTCTGGACCCCGTCATGCTAAGTGCGGCGCTGCAACGATCGGTGCCGGCGGTGACGTACAGCCTGAGCCCGTTGTCGGAGATGATGTCGCCGATCAAGGCGGTGCGGCTGACACGGGACCGGGAGCGGGACGCCGAGACCATGCGGCGGTTGTTAGGCGAGGGGACCTTGCGGTGTGCCCGGAAGGGACGACGTGCCGGGAGCCGTACCTGTTGAGGTTTAGCCCGCTCTCTGCGGAGCTGGCGGACGAGATTGTGCCGGTGGCGATCGACGCGAAGGTGCCGATGTTCTACGGGACAACGGCGAGCGGGCACAAGTGGCTGGACCCGGTGCTGTTCTTCATGAACCCGATGCCGGAGTACCGGCTTCAGTTCATGGAGAGGGTGCCCCGAGAGATGACGTGCAGCGGTGGCCGGCGGAGCGGGGCGGAGGTGGCGAATTGGATCCAGAGGCAGCTGGCGGAGGCGCTTGGGTTCGAGTGCACGACGCTGACGAGGAGGGACAAGTACATGATGCTGGCCGGGAATGAAGGGTGGTGAGAAAGCGGCCGGAGAGGAAGAGTACAGAGTAGGACTCGGTTCTTGGATTCGAGATCTCGAGAGATTGGTGGCTTTGGACAATATGACTTGTTCTATTATCCTTTTGCTTTCGTCAGAAAGAATATTTCCTTTGCTTGCTATACGTTGGAGAATTATTTTGTACAAGGAATGAATTGGTTGTCCCCTTCGATTTGGTTCCTTCCGTTCTTCGTCTTATTTGTTGGGCATCTGAAGTCCCGGGACTTCCACTGAAAAGCGTTGGTACTCGGCAGGGAAGCAAATGAAGAGTTGTTAGCACGTGCTTTACACGTGCATAGGTGTTGTTGCTGCGATCCCAATTCTAGAGCTGTCAGCGGATCGGTTCCGGCTCGAGATCCTTGGATATTTATCCGACGACGGATATATTAGTATTGAATCCATTTGTTTGGATCCATTTGATAAATTATAATGTAAATAGATAGAATTTGAATATTTAATATTGATGATCTGAAATTTGAATAATATAATATAATAATATTATATATATTAAAATATTATTCTGATCTAACGGTTTAAAATTTTCAAAAGATAAAGAAGTCTTAGATGACTGAGAGTTTGAGATCGTGATCTCAATTACTACATCCGAATTCTCGAATTCTCCAATCTCTCTCTCTGTCTTCCTCTCTCTATCTCTTAGTCTCCTCGACGGTGCTTCTCTCTCCCTCCTCTCTCGCTTCGATCGTCCTGCCTCTCCTTCTTCGTCACGAGATCCGCTCGCCGACAGTCGGATCCCGACATCAAGGCCATAGATGGAGAAGATCCTCTCCCTCTCTCAGTCTCCCTCTCTTCCTTTCTCGATCTCTCAGTCTCCCGCTCTTCCTCTCTGCCAAGATCTCTCCGTCAAGATCTGATCTCTCCAAAGACGCCGAGCCTCTCCCTCTCCTGCTCCTGACTTCCTCTCCTTCTTCCTCTCTGCAGAGATCCGATCTCCTCTCCACCTTTTCCCTCCGTCGCTGTCTTCCATGACTCCGCCGCTCCGCATCCCCTCTCTCTACCTCGCATCGTCTCCACCGCCATCTGGATCACCTCTCCCTCTCCACCACTGCCCTCCGTCGAGATTCGATTTTTCTACCGCTACTGATGTCTTAGATGACTTTGAATATGAGTTTCGGATCTCGAAATCAAATTCGCATATCCAAGACCCATTAGGGTTCGGGTCCGATACTTTAAGGCTAGACCCATCAGGTATTCGGGTCCGGATGCGATACTAATAACTAAGATCGAGTCCTGATATGGATATCCAGATTTCGATCCGAATCTAATCCGTTGATAGATCTATCCAATTCCCAAATTGATTAATAATTTTTATTTTATTTTATTTTTACTTTAAAGTGGGAAAGTTGAATATTGATACGTGCTCAATTATTTATAATAAAAGTTTAACTGGTGACCGAATTGTGTTGGTGCACTTCTCTATGGTTTCCTTCTTAAAGCATGAATTGAACCGAGCAAGGTATATTTATAAGAAAAATGGAAGATGGATGTGGAAGTGTAATGACTAGAGAGACCATCCAATGGTGTACGCTGCCGGGGCTACTGCACCAGTGAAGGTTTTCTAACGTTAGCTAGTTTAACAATTTGAAATAATAGGTCCATTGGTTCCAATTATTAAAAGATTCTTTATTTTGTTTTTTGGTAATTTTTATTTTTATACTTTTTAAGATCAAAAACAAATAGAAGTCAATTTAGGGATGGATATTATCTCCCTTCTCCTTTCTTACATCTTCGTGCGGCACTACATCAATGGATGGTGAAAAATATGAACATGCTACAAGATCTCATTTATTATCAAATATATCTCTAAAATTGATATATATATATATATATATATATCATGTGATATAAGGTGATTGGTATTTTATACCATTAATCATACCATCAATCACACTAACTTAATAAATTGCACCAATCCCCCCCCACATCACATGATATATCAATCAACTCTCTTAAGGTAAAACTGCGGTAGCAAACAAAATGAATGATACAAGAATACACATGTAAAATTGTTCTATAAAATGCACATTCATTTACAACCTAGTTTTAGGTAATTTCTTTGGTAAATTTACGTTGGTTGTGCAGCTTTAAGTGCCATTCAATTTATTGGAAATATTGATGTTTAATAAAAAGAGAACTATAACTACCTTTGATTTATAAATCTGTCATGCGTCCAAGTTATATGAAATAGTAGAAATTTATTGTGATATTTTTTTTTTAATCATGAACATGAAAATGATCTACTGACTGGTAGATTTTTGATGCGGATCATTTATTCAAGGGTAAGGATACGCATGGTGTGACTCCGTTGCATTGCGAAATGCCATTAGTCGCTGATTTTTTTTTTCTTTGATAGAAATAAATAAAATGTTTTAAATTGGTTTCTTTATAATCAATTCGATAAATACATCATTTCTGTTGACTGGGTTACTTATTTCTTACTTTCTAGAGTATTAATTGGAAGGAGGATCAAGAAGGATATACCGAGAAGAATAGTAGGAACTACAGAGGAGAAATCCAGCTATGCTACAATGAAGGAATCGATGTAGATACTCTTACTTTCCATCACCACTCTTATGTTTATCTTGCTTAGAGACGAAGTGGACTCAAGAAGACTACTTATAGCAATAACACTTCAAGAACTATTTAATACAAAATGGAACAAAAGTGTCGCATACTGAGCAAAATTTGGGCATCAATGCCCCTACTGTGATGAAGCTTGCATGATAGGCATGTTGGATTGGGTACTGTGTATTATATTTGCTATAACGATCGAGATCAATTTCTAGCACTGATATCATCCCAACCCATTGTTTAACCAGGCGACTGCATTGGCATCCACATGGACATCATTAATCTAACTCCAGTCATATAATTAGAAAACCACTATAATTTGCCAGCTGATCTCAGGAATTTTCCTCATGCCGATCAGTGCTTTGCGACGTGTCGTTGTTCCACCGGCCCTCCCGAGAACCGCACCACTCCTGTAAATTGCACCGATTGCTTCTTGCTGCATGAAACTCTCTACGAGATTGACCATTACAGCAGCATTACATGCAGCAGCCAAAATATGACAAATGTATGTATGTATGTCTTGCAGCTAGCACTACAGCAGCCAAAATATGACAACGATGGTTTGGCAGTGTGGTCTTTGAGTTGTATAACATTAGGTTCTAAACAAGCTATTTATATTTAGTCACTAAGAAGGGAGTTTTCAATTAGTGAGTTCGAGGGAGCTGCCACCCATCACATGGTGCTGGCTCCACTGACCTCCAATTAGGCCTTCTCCTCATCAAGACCTGCCACTGTAGTAACTCCGTCCTTCAACTTACAGGGCACCGAAAATGACACTGCCATGAGTACGGGTCCTCATCCACTGATCCCACAAGAACTTAATTGCCTGCGAGAGGAAATAGGGAGCAGATAAAAGAGGAATAGACCTTTGTTTTCATTTTCAATGCTGAAGCAAGAGAAACAAAACACCAACATCAGTTCCATGCAAAGAATAGATTGACGGCCTCTATTACGGTATTAGGAGAAGTTGTGGGTCGAACAAAGAAGGTAAGGGATAGGATCCAATGCCCCCATAAAAATACACCATCTTATCATACCAAAAAGATAGAGAGAGTGCGCGTCTTCTTCATGCAATTTATGGAAGGCATGGGATCTCAGTCTGCACCTACTCACCTAAGAATGAAAGTGGTATGGATATTATCCATTCGGATTCGTTTCGTATCCGAATCAATTTGGATATAGATAGAAATTTGAAGATCCGACTAATATTCGTATCCGTATCCATATCCGTCAAAGAAAAATGGATATGAATATGGATAGGTAACTATCCGATCCATATCCAATATCCGAATTTACATACAATTCTATATAATTTATATAATAATTATTAATTTTAAATATATATATAACTATATAAACATATTATTAATTAATTATCATTTATTTAATAATATCTTGATTCTGTAGTCATAAATTTAATTATCTAAGTAATATTACAATTATATCCATACTTTAGTATTTAAATTTTATCCGTATTCATTTAAATAAATATGAATATAAATTTTTATATGTGAATAATATCCATATGCATATTTATATTTATCAGATAAAATAAATATGGATATAAATACGATGATATCCTATCTGTATTCAATCCGATTCAACTTTATACCCACAGCACCTGCAGCTATTTGCAAATGGCTGCAATCTAAACCTAATTATTTGTGCACATGAATCCTATAATGCACAGCTGAATATGTTTAAAAATTCAACATCGGCTTTAGGTAAGAATTGTGCGGATATCTGCAAGCTCATACAGAAAAGAAAATTATCCTTCGACCTCATTTATGCCCATTGAAATTAAGTTGCATATTTCTGCCCATAAAAACAGTTCTATATAAAACTCTTGTTGCCTTACTTATATGTCCGTATCTGCTTCAGGAGTCAGTGATGCAAAAACTGTAAATTTTTGTACCAAAGAAGGCGCTATAATTTTTTCACATCTTATGTTTCCCAATGGGTCAACTTCACGTTATGCTTCCAGCGAATTAGTGCTTTGAATTTATTTCTGTACCCTAACTAAACAAATCCGAACCACTTCTCTGATGGAAACGTCGGACCAAGCACGCGCGCACAGTGGAATTAATTATGGAGCATCGAGACGGATACCCGAAACTTAGCGTGGCAGAGCACCCGCGGACTGTAGAACAAATAGTGGAGTACGGAGAAAAATACTTGACGATAAAAACTGACTGCAATTAGACGTCCAATGAAACTAAATACTTATTTTTTAGATAATTTTAATGGAAATGGGTGAAGCATTTGTTGCTCATTTCACCCACAGGATGTGCAAGAAGAGACCCGCTCTGCATCACTAACATCTAAACACAACAAGCATTGCGATCTAACTTGCTTGCTCTTTCAATTTCTGGTCGTTCTCACAAGCATTTCTTTACAAGCTATGGTAAACCATTATTTTCATCCAATGAGACGGCTCAAATCCCTCCCCCCCGCCCCCAGCCACCCCACCCCAAAAAAAAAAAAAGGAAGAAGAAGAAGAAGAAGAACTTAACCTGTAATGGTGATCATATCTCTATGCCTAGGAACCAGAGGGTGTGTGTTCACATGTTCAGTGGTGTATCTCGACCACCGAAGCTCGATAATTATTGCATGGGCTTCCCTCCTTTCTTCAAAAAGAAAATATATAACAGCAAGTCAAGTAATGTTAGGATACATATATTTACTTATGCAAAAATCTCTACATGTAATATGGTACGAGAGGACTGGTGCTGCATATGAGAGGTGAAGTGAGCCATGACTTCACGCCAGCAACCAATAAATACATGGCTGTTACCAAAAAAAACAAAGAAAGAAAACAATACATATGCGAGCGAGAAACTTTTAGAGCCGAACAATGCCCCAGAACATTTCGGTCGCACGACATGTCATGTTCCACTCCACCAGCTACACTAAAATTCCATGTGGTCTACATAAATGGGAGTTGGTGGCAACAATTGAAGTGCATACGCCATTTGAATGCACACTATAATCTGTCATCCTTTTAAGTGCGTGCGTACGATTGCCAGTGATTGCTATTATTGTCTCTCTTTGGTTGTCTCCTGGCTTGACTCCTGCCCTGTGCCCTGCGCTGCGGCATTTAAAGCAGTGCTGGACTCCGGGCTGTTCCGCTAGCTTGGTCCCTGGCATTCAGAGGAGGTTTTGAACAGTAGACGCAGGACAAGGATGGAAGAAAGAGGAGCAATCATATACTGCCATGAAGCCAGGTTTGAAAGCAATATTCAAGTAATTATGATGGAAAGAAACGGGCTAAGGATGCATTTTTACGCTTGAGTTTTATTTATGTAGCTGCCATTCCACGCATTCACCTTGTCCCCCTTGATAGGAGTAAAATCGCATCAAATTAATAATGACAGCGACTTTATGTAATCACGGTAACAAAAAAGTCAGCAGCATATAAAAAGAAGGGTATTAGTGTTCTCTACCACAGAATTAGAAGGGAAATTGATGGATGATTAAAGTAGTTTGTCACTACAGTGTTAGCTCGGATGGCATGAGCCTCTTAGATGAGGTCTCGGGGATTTGATTCGGAGAAGCATCAGGCTTCATTTTAAAACTCCTGTTCCACGAGCATAGACTCGGAATGCACACGAACCAGTTTCCGGCTTCTGAGTGGGTGGGTATGGTGTAAGGTGGCTCTGGCCTTCCTCTCTTAAAAAATTTAGTTTGTCTGTCTGTCTCATGCACGTGCCAACGACAGTAACGTATGTATGGAAGATGGCCTGAACATTATCTCCAATTGAATAGAAGATGGCATACCAAATTCTACAAGTCCAAATAAACAAGGCTAAAATTTTAGCGGACCCATTACAATATGGCCCCCATCACCCATATTACCGTTAAGCACTAGTGCCTGACTAGAAATCTCCAGTACTGGTGAACCCAAAGATTGTAAACTCTCTGTTGCCTTGATAACGCCAAAGAGAACCACATGTGCATTCACCCAGAACAGATCGAATTAATTATAGAGGACAATAGTGAAAAAAAGATCTCTTCTTCCATTTTATCCTCAATCCATGAACTAGGCCAGAATTAGACCGATCAGTCCAAGGCCTGTCGATATACGTTCATGAACTTGACACAAAATCTTCGAAAACTAAGCATCTCACCGGCTTCCTGCATTCCTTTTAATGATCGAGTTCTGAGGGAACAACCTGCTGGACCACACTCAAATTGAGTTGTGGTGGATTTAAAGAACCGCTGTGTAAGCGGCAGTAGAAATAAATGGGAAGAGCGTCCACTCTATTAAGGGGAACAGTTCACACCGCTAGCAATAAACCAATACAATGTATAACGTGCCACAGTACCGGACCCCTATCAGACTCTGAGATACCGGTGCCATCCCCGACAAGGCTGCCTAACTTCACATATCATCACGTTATGTTTGGATGTGCGTTCCCCGTGTGACAAGCAAAGCAGCTCGCTTATGAATCATCATCCAAAAAACTACTTTGAAAGGAGTTCGCAACAACTTTTACAAGAGAGATTGAAATGGATGAACACAGATAGAAATGATGATGAGATATCAAGATCTTGTACTACCACCATTTCGCATTTACATGGCTATTTATGTCTCCCCAAAGGCCCAAACACCTCCGCCAGGTCAAATAAGCTCCAACCTTTTAGAATGTAGGATCAAAATAGATAACAAGCATTATATTCTTCTGACATAGAGAATGTTTGTTACACTACTACGTTCCCGTAAAGTATGATGTTCATGCATAATAATGGAAATAACAAGCATTGTCGTCCCACACATCAGCACCACAAGCTATAATGTACAAAGCAAAAATATAAAACAGTAAACATCAAGACTTATCTATGGGTACCACAATGTGCAGACAAATATTTTTCCCAAGGTGACCATATACAAGGATTTACTGAATAACAATACATGAACTGTTTGATAGAATGACAATTTATTTAGATCTCTATGAAGTTCTCATCTTAGACACCTTTCCATGCTACTAAGCTCCAATGAAAGAGGAGCATTACTTAAAATTAGAAATTAAAATCAAAGAACTAGAAGATAAAGAACAAAGATTCTAAGAGTTTACAAACCTAAGAGCTACAATTTGAACACCCCACGACCCTCCTATTCAAGTCTTCATTTTTTTTTTCAAACTCCCTCATGCAACCAACAAGCCCTTTGCTTGTATCCTACCGAGCGAAGAAGCAAAGTTGTTTTTTTCCATTTAGTATGCTTCGTATGGTCATCTGTATCCTAACATCCATAAAATAACTGGGGCAATACTAAAATTTTGTGTAGGACATATTCATGATGAAAGAATATTGGATTCTGTTTTTTCATTTATGATATCCATTGAATAATAACATAAAGCACTTCTTGTCTAAGTAACTACATAAAAGATCACTTATTGTATGTGCATGTGCTGGAGAAAGAATAGCTTCTGCTGCTTCTCCTAGTGAGTTTTAGGGGCCCATCAGGGTACAAAGTTCTCATGATTAAGCATTTACTTTTCCGGTTAGAGACCAACATCTTAGGGCTAACATGGGATCTGCTCAAAGACATACTAGTTTAGGTAAATATCTCATCCATTTCCCAGAAGAGTATGGCTTCCCACAGTACCCATATTACTTAGGTTGACGCCACAGTGATATATATCAAATGGATTATTGCTATTTTCTCATCCATATACTTTTTTTTAAGAAAAAAAAAAGATGTTATTCTGCAAGATGAATGGCAGTTAGTTGGGGATACAAAAGATGCCAAATGTAGTTTCTTTTCGGTTCCATCACTAACCATGACCTTTGAAACTTCTACACAATATGACCATGACGAGCTAGCCTTGGGGTCAGCATTGAAGATCTATGCCATTGTTCCTATTAAAAGCTACATTCATTGTTATTGTTTTTCTCCCCTCTTCCTGTCCAAATCCTTTTTACAACTTCCATCCATTATATCTCAAGTCTTCCTTTTATACCCCTCAAAACACAAACCCAAGTCATTTACCATCCAAGCCTTCTCATATCAATTTGGAGATACATATAGCATTTCAGGCAGTTCTCCACTATCATTCCTTGATCAGGTACAAATCCGAGGTTTTATCCATTTCTGATGCTATACTTTCTTACCTGATATCCACGAAAGCATATCCTTTTTATTACACTCATCCTGTGCACTTGGGCCACATTTTATTTAACAGTGTAATCAACTAGAAATAAAACAAGGCACAGATGCGATTTGCTCCCAACTAGTTTCTACTTACAGTAGATTTAATTTTCTAAATTCTGAAATAAGGATATCATGTCCAATATATTCCAGGACTAAAAAGCTGTAGGGATTCATATGGTGCAAAGGGTTACAGATCAGGCTCCAAGAGAGGAATTTCAGTCCCTTTAATTGCTAAATGCTAATTTACATAAATATGGAGTTTATGCATAGAGAGAAATGAGACTGTTAAGCAGCAGGGAGGTCTGGAAGAGGAAGTGGTCTGTAAAGTATGTGCTGAGTAATTACCAGAAAGTCAAAGAGCAACAATCAGAGGTAGAAAATGAACCCAAATGGTTTCAAGCGGCAACCAAAAAAAACTTCATTTTCAAGATAATTGTTTATCCAAGCATCCAACAACACTAAGGTGATGCTTGGATGATTTTCTTGACAAGGAATCACTTTGGGCCAACACACGGAAGGGATCCAAAAGATTCAGTGCAAAAAATGACGCAGTCATGTTGATCTTAAAGTGATTAGATTTTTGCTAAAGGAAGTTAGTAGATGAATGATGAAAAAGTTCTGCTAAACTCTGATTTCCAGCAGGTACTGCAGATAAATAACAAGACCCCTTGGTGACCCACACTGGCTCAGACGCTAGACAGGAATTTCAAAACTGGTGCCTGCTGCAAATGTTGGCTAGCTAAAATTTTACTCATAAGGGGAAGAGGGCAAGCATAAAGATTGTAGTTAGCATGCTGTATGGGATGATCACTTTTACATGGCTTTCCATGCTTATAGCTCAGGAGACTTTCTTTTCCATTATCGTAACCCAGGTTTCAGGAAGCCTCTGCATGGTGCAATAAAGGCTGACAATGTAACCTAAATCCTTGCAGCCATAAAATAGAAAGACAGCTCTTATTCAACTAGCTTTCTTCCCTATCTTCAAGGTGGGATGCCCATAGAGCTTATGAATCGAAGCAGCATGGGAACTTATCATAGGACCTCTATAGGCTTAATAAAATGGCATCTAGGCACAACTAAACTTGATCCACAGGTAATAAAGAGGGGATTCTTTGACCAGGCAGTACATATGGAAGGCAGAAACCACTGATCCCATATTTGATAAATACTCAGGAATCTGCTCAATAAGAGTGTAGAAAATTCTCTCTACATATCCATCTGCGACAAATGAGTCGTTCTTTACCAGTTTCTTAAACTAACGATACAAGCCCATTACTAGCAAATGAAACAGCAAAAACATTGACAAAATTTATTGAAACAAGTTCCATACCAGTAGATTAGTGCATTTGCTGGTCAATTTACTGCTTTGTGGCACCCTTCTGTGGTGTGGAGGGATAAGAAGAACCACATTGTTCAGCAGTCTGCAGATTAGCCCCTTCACCCTGCAAAGATATATGTCCTGTGAAGGTCAAATAATTACAGTATTTATCAATATTTAATTACCGATTTTATGGTGATGGATTAAGACTCCAGAAAATAGTTGAAATGAGGAACAATGCCTAGAGGGCTAGATGTATTAGAACTACACATTCTTAGAAGAGTTAGGAACATAAGTTCAGGGAGACACAGAAAACAATTTCTTGGAAATTGGTTTTCTTAGTAAGTTTGATCCACACCTAAAAATACATCACTGAACATCTAAAAGTTATTCAGAAACTATTGTGGTCCATAATTATTTGTGGAGAAAACTAATTTCCTAGAAATTTATTCTCCCTCTTCATGTATCTTTTCTCAGTTTATCCGCACCATTTCTCATCTTCCACATCAGTTACTTCTACTACTTGATACACCGCTTTCATGTTCAAAGAGGAATTTTCTGCTAAGCCAAAAAAAAGAAAGTTCACCATCCAAAATGCTCAAAAGTTATCACAGCAGCAACCCCATCTCTGTTTAAAATATGGCAGACACTTTTTCAAATCTGAGGAGTATCTCTGTCAATTAACAATTTATCATAAGATTATGCACTAGCATCTGCCACAAGTCCTGAATATGCCATTGTGAACAAATTCAAATCAAGCAGAAGCATGTCATTGTGAACAACAACAGAATGTCACGATCATTAAGCAAACCATATCACAAGTCCTGAATAGGCCATTGTGAACAAATTCAAATCAAGCAGAAGCATGTCATTGTGAACAACAACAGAATGTCATGATCATTAAGCAAACCATATCACAAGTCCTGAATGCTACCTGGGATGTCTCGGCCTCCTGGAGACGATCCTGCCTTTGTTGATTATTTCCGTATTGCATAGGAACAGTCTGCTAGTCACAAAGTTCAGCACAAAGTAAATAGCATAGTCATGATAGTATCTTAATATGGTAATCAAGTATTTCTCGCAAATGAAAAGAAGAATAAGAAAGTGTTGCTTGTAAAGTTAGAATTATAACCCAACAGGAGGGAGTACCCATCACACATGCGCGTGCGTGCGCACGCACACACAGAGATACGCACATACATATGTACATACATACATACATATGTGTGAGTGTGTGTGTGTGTGTGTAAAGTGTACAGATTATAGATATTATAATCTAAATGAAAAATGAAGTTAGCTGGGTTAGCCCTGATCTTCCTGTAAAACCATAGAAGGAAATAGAGAAAGCTGATGAGCATTGTTGGCTTCAAATGTCTAAAACATCAGTTGTAGTGACATTTGGTTGGAGTCACACACAAAAGGTCAAAAGGTGTCATACTTCAAGATATAAAGGTTGTTTATAAGTCAGCACCCACCTATTCTCACCAACAATGCCACATTGAGCAAAAAACCAGAAATCTACCTTAGCTTCTCTCAAAGAACTAGCAAAATGTCATACATAGATCCACATTTGTGCCTTAAAAGAATGAATCACCTGAAGGTAGTAAGTGATGTTTAAAGCTTCAAGTTCTGATGCACTGATTTGCTGCTGCCGCTGCAGCTGGAGCTGGTATAGCTGCTGCTGCTGCTGCTGGAGCAGCAATAGGTGCTGCTGCTGCTGCTGCTGGAGTAACTCTTGTTGCTGCTGCTGCTGCTGCTGGAGTAGGTGTGGCTGTTGTTGCTGCTGCTGCTGAAGCAGGTCTGGCTGTTGCTGCTGCTGTTGAAGTAGGTCTGGCTGTTGTTGCTGCTGTTGAGGAAGTTGGGGTGGTGGTTGTTGCTGTTGAAGTAGTTGTGGCTGTTGTTGTTGTTGCTGCTGCTGCTGCTGCTGTTGAAGTAGTTCTTGTGGCCCTTGCAGCTGCTGTGTAATTAGCTGTTGTGCCTGTTGTTGGTATTGCTGTTGCTGCTGCTGTTGTTGGAATAACTGTTGCTGGAGTAGCTGCTGCTGCAGGTATAGCTGCTGTTGCTGCTGGAGATACAGGTGTTGTTGCTGTTGAATGTATAGAAGCTGCTGCTGCTGCTGCTGCTGTGTGGGTGCATCTGCAGGTTCTGTTGCTGAGATTGGGATGCTTGCTGTTGCTGCTGGAGTTCTAGGTTTTGATTTTGCTCTGGTGAGAGGTGCTGCTGTGATTCTTGTTGGTTATTTGACTGCTGCTGTACCTGAAGCAGCACTTGTTGATTCTCTGGATGCTGCTGCTGCTGATAGTGCTTTGTTGCAGTTGCTGCTGTTGTTCAATCTGCTGCTGCTGCTGCTGCAGATGGTTCTGTATTTGCTGCTGCTGCTGCTGCAGATAATACAGATGTTGCTGATAGTACAGCCAGATGTGAGGAGCAAATCCTTGGTAACTGTGAGAATACCTGTACTGCTCATTAGCCTGGACAGATTGCTGATAAACTTCAGGCTGAGGTTGGGTAGTATGGGTGCTTAATTGCGGCTGTATATACACAAAACCCTGCTGCTGAATATTTGTCCAGGCCAGGCAAGGTTTCCAGTTGGGTAAGCTTGAGCAGCAGCCATCTGATATTGACCTTGGGTTTGGTTAGCTTGCTGATCTGGTGCATTACTCGAAGCCGGTGCATTACTCGAAGCCTGAGGCTGAAATGGATAACCATGAGTTATGAGCATCTGTGAGTTCGAAGCAGAAGGGTGTTGCAACTGTGCATGAACCTGCCACTGTTGAGACTGCGAAACTTGAACATAACCATGAGAACTAGTATTGGAATCTTCAGAAGCATGCTTGCCATAATACATTTGAAACCACTTTCCTGCACTGCTGGAATTTTGAGGAAATGCACCACTAGCAGGTGAATCTTGATGTGAATTAGTTTGTGACCGGGCTGGAATTTGGAGCTGTGAGTTCATTTCTAATTCTGAAGGATCTAAGTCACTAGCTGGATGCAAAGAACTGTCATCATTTTGAAGACATGCCCGAGAGGGTGTGTCTGATTTCATGTCTTGCAGGTCGGGTTCATGAATTGCTGAGACCTCATCTGCATTTCCCCATCCTGTTCTTGTTCCATCCGATACGGTGGTTGCTTCCTGATGAATGTGCTCATTCTGTTCTCCATTTCCATCCAATACAGAGGTTAATTCCTGATGAACACAATGTTCATTTGAAGTGATTGGTTGGACTGCTGAGTATCAGTGTCTGGAGAATTCATTGAGAGATTATCAAGTGCAGGTGGTCTTAAATGGTCACTTGATTCATGGTCAGGGAGTACTTTAATGTGGTTCCCAATGTCAGAGAGTTCTGACAAGACACCTGGGTTTTCAGCCCCATCAGGACATTCATGAACTAACCCATTAACCTCCACATGCAGTACAGTTCCTTCTGGTATAGACTGTTTTTTGTCTTCAGCAAGTTCCACCTGCTCCTCTCTTTCACTTGTACAATTTTTGTCTTCTTCTGGTTGCAATTTGTCTATTGTAACCCTTCACACAGAAAACCAGCACTGTCTTTCAGTTGTGGGCCATCCATTAAATGCATATCAGAGCCACCATGGTGGTCATCTCTGCAAACATGATGAGATGGAGAAACCAACATTTGGTTTCTTCCTTCCTTGCTCTTGTCCAAGGTATTTTTCTCAGGGACAGTGTAGTTAAATGAAGGCCTCATTATATGAGGAAATAGTTTCCTGTGACGACTCCATGCCATTCTGATGTCATGAATGGTTCCATAGAGGTCCACAAACTGCCAATAGCAAATTATTATAAGCAGCAAGATTCTACTCACATAATGTGAACGAATCACTAGCAGATAAAACCCAAACTCTAAAACAATTTATCATGTGCACATTCAGTTACCAACATTGATTAGTATCAAGCAGCAATGAAACTTACATTTGGACAAGGATATTATTAGCAGAATTATGCCAACACTTGGCATCATCGCCAAGTGACCAGGTGTCCAAAGTGTTTGACACTTAACCCCCCGAAATCCCAACATAGGAAAACTTCCACACAATATATATATATATATAATCTAAATTTGCTGATGAACACTGTAAGTTGACTAGTCCATAGCATTTTTATTAAAGATAAATTACATTCATGCTACAATGCCAAAGTAAAAGAAATAGGTACGACACAAATTAAGATGGCTTATATAAGAACAACCTTGGTTTAGCATCTTGAAAAATTATAATAATCTACTTGCAGAAGTTAATTTCAGCAGTCAAACAAAGTCCCGTCATCTCCAAAACCACCAAACTGTCCCATAATTTGTTGTGTATCCAGATCATTGTGAATGGCAGTAGTTAGATTAAGTATTTCTGAATGTCTAAGAAGGCATAATTCTTGGAAATGGAAATTTAGTGCCTGATTATTAAAAAGAAACTACACCTTGCCCATTTGCTTCAACCACCTCAACTGTTAGATCATTCACCAACAACACATGTTATTAAACTGTTTATGAAGAAGTGACAGTAAAGTCTAACACAGTAAAGTCTAACACAAAAACAAACAGCACCAAGTAGAACTTTCATTCATTGGACCTGTCAGATAGTTCACAAGCCATATCCTAAATCAGCAGACAAGTGTGAGAGTAGCAAAATATTTCTGTATGTATTCTACTACGCAATCCAAACTACAGAATAAAACATCAAAGCTCCAGCCTCATTCAAATACAGCTCTGAGCGAAGCCATATCCTATCACATACATTGCATATAACATACCTCCTCTCATTCCCATATATAACACAAATTTCCTGTGCCAGGTTGCACTGGGGAGGGGGAGGTGTCTCAGGTTCCAAACCCAGGTAGGTTATTTGGGGTCCATGAATACTCCTTGAGCAGGAGCAGAAGTTTGCCCCACCATCCTCAAATATTTGCACCTTTTCTCATTAAATGCATCCATCCATATAAACTCCAACACAGAGAAAGGAAAGAGCATATTATATAAAACTAGAAATATATGTATCAGATTTAATTAAGTCAATTGATGGTATCACAACCATCCATCAAGTACTCCTTTCTCTAGGATAGACCACTATCCTCTCTAGGATAGAAAAACAAGTCGACCTCCACTCTGCCATTACTGCTGGATGCCGCCCTCCGCCACTTGCCACTATGGCGTTCCATACTCCGCCACTCACCACCACTGCATGCTCCACTTTGTGACTCATCACCATCATGTGCTCCACTCTGCCGCTCGCCGTTATGTGCTTCACTCTGCCACTTGCTTCCACTGCCTTCTCCACTCCTCTACTTGCCATCACCGCATGCCCCATCTTTCATCTTGCTGCTGCCATGTGCTCTACTCCACTGCTCACCACCACAACATGCTCCCCTCAGTTGCTCACAACACAGCATGCTCCCTCGGGCACTCACTACCACTGCTTGCTCCCTTCCGCCTCTTACCACAGCTACATCTTCGCTCCATTGCTCCATGCCACCACCATGTCCCCCACTCTCCCACTTGCGACAGATCAGAATGATAGCCATAGTGGCGGTGGACAAAATGCATGACATGTGGAGAGGAGAAGAGAGAGGAGCGGAAGGATTGGGAAAAGAAAGAGAAGCGAGGGGAATGGAAGGATCGAGATAGATTAGAGCTTGATCTTATCCATGGGTTGTGGGCTAGGCATAGGGCTACCAAAAATCAGCCCAACAAATATGGGCCTAAAATTTAGGATGCAAGCCGAGTCCATGGCCTATTCTGACTAGCCTGACCCAAAGCCCATCAGCAGCTAATTAGGTCTAGCAATATTAGATGCTTAGTCAAAAGGGACTGCAGGTGCCCACAAGCAGATCACAGTGTGTCTTAACATATCTCAATAGTCCAATAAAGTATCCAATATGACCGCTTTGAAGTAGGATAACGGACCATTTTCCCCCAGCTACATGGAGCTAGCTTATCACTATCAGCATCTTGAGGGAACTTTGAAGCCTCTATCTTTTGCTAACAAAATCCTCTATACACAGAGTTCATTTACATTCCTTTAGTTTCTCCATGATGGCTTATATAATTGTGTTGAAGCCTTTGATCTTTGTTCCAACTGCAACATCATTCAATTGGTTTACATACCATTTTACTCTATCGGTGCAACTAGTACACTTCATCATCTTAATTCCTTTCTTAAATTCCAAGTTTTGCCAATAAAAATACCCAGCATTTTCCATCTATGCAATTCTCATTTTATTTACAAAGATTCTATTTATTACAAAATATTTGAATTCATATACCAACCTGATTGTTGTCCTAGAAACCTACCTTGAAGCACCAAACACATGCAGTGATTGCACAAAATTCAACAAGCAACTATCCATTATATCCTCCCACTTCCAGTATGGAAGCTCCAGGATAATGAGTATGATCACATTATCTCTTGGGCATTGATTTTGATTCAGACTAGGAGACTGAAGAATGCTGACACAAGGCTGTTGTCAGCATTCACATAGAGGATTTGCTACCGTAAAAGACTTGGATGACCGGATCTGGCTGTCAATTTGTTTCTTCTTTGGTGCCTTAATGTTGCACCAAGCTTTCAATCCATTGAAACAAACACACTGGCTGACTTTGGGAAAAGAACCAGAAAGGTATGTCAATGAGTAACAGTATAACTTACTTTAGCAGTCTTCCTTTAGTGAATACTGTCAATAAAAATGAATCAGAATGAGCAAGAAAATGGAAGCTCACCTCTAAGAATAACTTTGAGATGTCTTCACGATCTTGAGAGCTTAAGGCTTTAGATACATCTGACTCAGAAGCTATAGCATTTGCCACAATTGAGTCTAATTTTGGTATCTGTTCTGCCCTCCATGAACGGTTATAAAGTGTATCAATCCCTGCAAAAGTAGCAATCACAAAAAAACATGTCCCATGGATTAGGAAACAGAGAATGTAATCCAACATTTAACTTCCTAAGTTCCTAGTCAACAGCAAAGGTTAAGGATTTCACATCCATATGGAAAAAATAGTATAGAATGCATTATCTAATGCCATTATGATATATTCTTCAATATTTCCGGTATCTTCTTATTCTAATCTATCACTACCAGAAAATTATGCAGCTTTTGGTATGGGGAACAAGGATAGCTGTGCAATCATTCAAATCTTCTGTTCATTCTGTTAACCCTGCTTTCGCATCCAGTTATACAGAAGGTTGACTGGAAAAAAGAGTACAAGAATGATACCACTTGGAAATTGAACTTTGAGCAAGATGTTTAGCATCTGTGCAAGTACCTTCTAAATCATGATAAAACATGTTGGAAACTAGCCACACTTGAAATTTAAATGAGAAAATATATAAAGCGTGATAGAAAGATCAGAAAGCACTATTTCTGTTTCCTCATTAGCTCAGCGAAACTAGTTTAGATAGAAAGCAAACTCATATTTTTAACTAGGAAGATAGACAACACATAAGCCGAACTAGCAGATTAATATTGAAAACAATACTGAGCTTAGTCTTGCATCATTCTAACTTAAGACATAAAATTTCTAGTACAAGAAATATAATAGAAGCATAATAGAGTAGTAAAATGACAGCATAAAGCACCGGTAAATAGGTGGATTTGAGCCAGTCAGAGTTAAAGTGATGAAAATTCAAACTCGATATAACAATCTAGGGATGTTCTACGAAGAGGATAGGTTTATGTTTCCAGTTCAAGAATGAGGTAGGGAGACGGCCTACCCATTTTGAATTTCAGATGTAAGGAATTTTGAAGGAAAGGGAGGGACCATATGAATAAAGAAATAAAAATGGCAAATAAGGATTTAATGAGCCGAAGTCAAATGGTTATGTACTTATGTTAAAGCCTCTTATTACCTTTGGTTAATATATAAAATGGCTTTTTTCTTATATTAAAGTAAGCATGTCTACAGCTTGTCTTTATCAGCTGAATCCTCGTGTTGAGTCTTCATGGCAGAGAATTTGGCTACATAGCTGACCCTGTTTTGATAGGAAAAGCCTTTGTTCAATATGATGGGAATGATGATGCTGACAGAATCACATGATTTTAACAGGATAACAGATATTACTAATAAATTACTAAACGAGAGTAGGATTGAAGAAGAAACCTGATTTCTAGTGAAAATAAAACATCAGATCACCGTCAATGAATTTATAAAATTGGAGAAATAATGGAGGAGCAATAAGAACATAGAGAACTAATTTAGAAGTAATGAGCTGCCAATACTTGCTAGTCTTTTACAACATGTATTCTCATCACTACAGACACAAGGAACAGATTTAAGCCTACAATAGCAGAGAGTTAAGCTATGAATCACTAAGGATGTCAACAAAGATAAATCCTAATGCAAGCACACTAGGATAAAATCACAGAACAGGTTGCTAAATTAATCAGAGAATGAAAGGCCATGACTTGAGAACATAATGTCTAAACAACCAAGATTCCATATGTAGGTGAAAATTAGACCACATAAAATGAAATGGTTTCAAATGTTACAATTGCATATGCATGAATATTAATGAAGTCTACAGGTCTTCAATTTTTAGGTACCACAATAGAGTAGAAAATTTGTCTCAAAGCTATATCACTAGTCTACACTTCTCACAAAAGGATCAGAGAACCTAATGTGCCAAGTAAATAATGCATATCTAAAAAATATCCTAAATGAACACTATCGAGAAACAGATGATACTTTGAATCATAAACTAAGTAGGAACAAGTTTGTTTTGATATGAGAATGTCACACTCAATGCTAATTATACTTCCGAAGTACTTAAGCTATTAGTGGTAACTAATAAGTTAGTTTATTGTTAATTATGCAAAACAGGATGCATGATATAATCAGACCACCATACAGAAACTCAATGGTGAAGCAATTGTAATTGGACTGATGGAGAAGGATGTTATAACTTATAAACCTCTATAATTGATTTGCTCGGCATTTGTTGGATTCCCTTGACGAAGACTTCTCTAGCAGCATCTATGCTACCGCGTGCCTGTTAAAAGATAAGGTGGTATTAAAATATGTAATTGCTGAAGTGATACATATAAAGAAACCTATCCCAGCAATGAGAATATAGCTATTGAAATAGTTTATGGATTTTGCTTTTTACATCTGAAACAACACCAATGCCAATCACAAGCTTGGATGAAAGGTGGAAGATTGAAGTTAGGTAGAAGTTTAGTCATAAACCTGTCAAACTATAAAATGAAACTAAATTTCATATTAATGAATATAAGGGCATTCCCTATACTAGAGAACATGCCACAATCTAACCCAGTTGATGAGAATTATGCATGAGTCAGCTACACCATTGCCCGTAAACGATGCACTAATATGTAAACCAGTTCTAGTGAGAAATGAACAAGGATACCTAAAGTTTAGGATGTCTCCTGAGTAATGAGGCAATTGGAGTAAAAAGGAGGGAGAAACCGCATGAAAGTGTGAATAGCTAAAATTGATAAGTCAAGCATTTAGGTAGAAACATAAGTTTCAGATGCCTACCAAAATTGTGAACTGAGCAAAATTGGTGTACAGAACTGGAAGAATTCGCAAGACATGTTCCCTTTAGCCATTTCAATTGCTTTCTCATATATCATGCAAGCTGCATCAATGTTCCCTGCAAAAGAGAGCAAAAAGTGTTTGATTCCCACAGCCTTTTTACTAGTAGAAATAAAAAATATATCGAGACAGTATGTACCATTCGTTTTTCCATGTTTGCTTCTCTGTTAATGTTCTCGATGAACTCATGGTCTGAATCCATAATACTTTGATGAAACAGAGCACGAGAACCAAGAACATCACCAATTTGCTCTTTGAACATTGCACAATATAAATGGAAAGCTGGAACTCGCTGCTTGCGTAAGAGCATTCAAACAACAAAACTAGTAATCAAAATGCAAAAGATTGGTATAAAAAGCTAGGATGCTGGTGCACTTCATTCCAACAATGCAATGATCAGTTTGATTAGGTATACACTATTTATGTACTCCAATTAACAAAAAAGTCAGATTCCTATATAAAAGTTCCTCTCTTTAACAAAAACTGATAATGGTCAAGATTGGTAACAAGGGTCATGCTTACTCGTACCTTCAGAAAAACTGTCAATGCTCGATCAAGAGCATATTTTGCTATCTCTCGCCCACCCTTAGCATCCACAAATTCGACATAACGGATCCAGAACTCAGAGTAGTTAGCACAAGGAATTAAGCATCTCTCATAAAGTTTCACCGTCTGGCATTGAAAGGTAGTTTTCAGATGATAACAAGGAAACTAAGTAAAATGCCACTTAATAGCATGAATGTAGAACAATTCATACCCAGTCAAAATCCCCCTGCATCTCAACAAAGTCAAGATACTGATGCCAATTTTCGAGCTGATGATCGTCAATTGGCTTCACATGGAAATAAGGCCTCCGTATTCGAGCCTCAAAGTAACTAATCCTTCTGTCTAATTGATTTGATCTTTGATAAATAGTTCCCCAATGTCCAAGTATTTCTTTACTGCATTAGGCCTAGGAAGGCAATCTTGTTGATCCAAAAGATTCCGGATCACATTGGAGATTTCAGCATATCCACAATCTTTTACATTTTCTGTTCCACAGTTAGATACAACTTCTGATGACACTTCAGTGTCTTTCTGGCATTCAATCTCTTCCTCCCATGTAGCAACCAACTTTTTAAAACTGAAAGATTGGAAGTAAGAGTATCAGTCCATTAAAGTCGCCGTGATTTGTATTTTGAAAATATTGTGACTAAGCACCAAAAGAGGGAGAAAAGGAATGGAAGCGAATTTAGTTCATCTACCTTAGTAGCATATTTTCAGGTTACACTGAGCGTACATAATAAGGAGTGACCAAAAGATGGATCAAGCCAGTTAAAAAATATTAAAAGAAGACCAAATTCAGCAATGAGAATAAAATAATTTCTGACAAACAAAACCACTGGTAGCTAAGGTATTGTGAGTAATTCACTCGTGAATTATTTTCTCCAGCTTATTTTCAAATAAAATTTCAAACAAAAAGCCTGATAATGTACCTTTCATAATAGCTATGTAGCTTCTTTATCGGATATCTCAGAGTGTTGATATAAATATGAGCTAGGCGACTCCATTGCTTCTCAGAATATTCGAATTCAATATATTTATCCCATAAAGATGGCACAAGTAATCCTTCCCGACAAAAGATAAACCTCTCTCATATAATCTGTCACAATAGTTTAAGAGTTAAAATTACCGCAGGAAAGGATCAGCAAATTTAGCTCAGATAATAGGAAATTGGTTACAGATTTAGGGACATATATAAAGTGTCATATAAGTATGAAGGTGGAAGCATTCTGTCTCCTAACCATATACCTCCACTCAACAGCAACCGAAGTAGGAGAACAAAACATATATTCAATTCAAATGGAAGAGTATTAAATGTAGGATTACTAAACTTCCATGGAGTTGTTGCAAGATTTTGGAAAGAACAATCGTCATTCAATAATTTAAACTATCTTTGTAATGCAAAAATTTTGCTTTTACATGGTTCTACACAGAACTGAACCTATAATACAATTTGAAACATGACATCACATAAACCATATAATAATCATCCAAAATACACTACAAAAAGGGGTGAAACATGACATGACACCTTGTAAAACTGTGAAGTATGAATCAATATGCCAAAACAGACTAGCTGATCCAAATATGTAAAAGAACATCAAAATGGATTCATGGATCATCAAGTCATCACCCTCCAAAATGTATGCTGGAGTTAACCCCAGTAATAAAATATAAAATTAAACCAATTCATATTGAGAACTCTTTGTCATAAAGAAACAAAGCAACTGCAGACATATACCTAAAGGCAGCTAAGCACATTCAGATTAGCATAAAAATGACCTGAATAAACAAATTGTGTGTATTACACACACATATACCCATAAACAGATACATACATACAAACATAGACATATAAAATATACATACGTATAAATACAGCACCATTTCTTTCTGTTTCATAAAGAACTGATACCAAGTTAGAGAATTCATAAAAAGGTTTAAGTCCCATGTGGTGGGCCCCCAGTTTTCCATGGAATGGGAAGCATCACCATCCACCCCCCCCCCCCC
>KE505322.1:32427-44210 GCA_000441515.1 Elaeis oleifera | reverse complement strand
GGAATCGGAAGCCACTCCACCCACTCACCCCCCCCCCCCCCCCACCTCTTGACACCTAGGACAGGGGACGCCCCACGATGCTGCGATGATGGTGGGATGGTCCATCCTGACACTTGGTATGGTACCCCACTCTAGCATCCTACAGGATGTTCCATAGGGATTTGAAACAATGCTTCATAAAGCAAAATCTTCTTAGTCTGATCATCAATTTTTATCATTTGGTGTCTTGTAGTACAATGACCTAACAAGTAATATATATTGAAATATTGTTGTAATAATAATAATAATAATGAAGAAACAAGATGAATATATCAATATTCTTTGCAAGATTATTCATAGCCTTATAAATCTATCAAAACAAACACATCCAATAACTTTCCAGCTCCAGAAAATTATCTCATCAAGCAATCACAGATACATGTACAATCATGTGGAAGATTTAATTTTATGACCCTCAACTCTATGGACAATACATAAATCAAAAGGTAGACTTCTAACATGAAACCTAACCTTTCTATCACCAAAATTCCTTATAATAATAATAAAAAAAAAACATCTCCTTGTAATTATCGAAATATTAGTGCAAACCATGCTATATTAGTATGGACTGTATTGATAAGATTTGATAATAAACAAGGCCGTGGCGTGCACTATATATAGTATTATCCTGTATCACAGCAAATATGCTGTATTGTCATCAGGTAATAGCATAGACGAGGGTAAGTGTTGGTGCAATGGTAAGGTTGCTATATTGCAACTTGGAAGTCATGAGTTTGAAACACAAAAACAACCTCTCTGCATGCAAGGGTATGGCAGTGTACATCTAACTTTCCTTGGACTGTGCAACTGAAGTAGACTTGTGCATTGGGCTACCCTTTAGGTGATGGCATAGGCCTATACAAGTTTGAAGTCCAGCCCAACAATCTGAAACATTGTTTGGTTTGTTCAAAAAGAACAGAAAACTCCATCCCCTTGAATACTTTCATATTGGGCCTACCCCTATTTGATTTCTGCTCTATAGATTGGAAGCAATAAATTTCGACACCTATAGCATAGATTATTAAGAGTTTTGCTGGAACTGATCTTAATTTCTTGCAAATGCAAATCATTAGTGCCACAGAATCCAATGACAATGGAATTCTATGTCCTGATGAATGCTTCAACAACATATGGCTAGTTCAGCCTGTTATCATAGTTTAATGAGCAATAAGGCCTTGGGAGAAAACACCATTTGCTTGTTTAGCCACTTACATACAATGTCATCATGACAATATCATATGCCGAGGAATGCAATGGAGGATCATGGTGTGTCCTCCAGAAGCAAAAATTTTAAGTAGCCAATAAGCTATCCATGCTTGTGTAGGTCTGTAAACAAGTTCTGTAGAATGTCTCAAAAGTATATTGCTAGTTGAGCCAGCTTCCCTGTAGCTTAGTTAACAATAAATTTTTTGCAATTATCATAAGAATCTGACACCTTTTAAACATTTTCCGCCACTTGCATAGAATAACTATGTCATCATGGTCTAGCAACATTAGATAACCAGGAGTGCCACAGAATATCATGTTGTGTCTTCAGGTTCAAGACACAAAAATTTTGAAGTAACCAATGAGCATCAACCGTGTTTATATATGTCTGTAACTAAGTGCATGTTGCATTATACATTGAACAATTATTTAGGACTATACCCCGACAATGATTGCACAAAAGATTATGCATTATTCTCACATTATTATCATAACAACGTCAAATGTTAGTCTCCATCCTAGGAGTTAAATATGAGCAGTTTTCAAGAAAGATTTTTCTTTTTTGAATTTGTACCCTCTTGGTTGAGCCACTGTTTGAAAATAGGGTTTTTTTGTGAATCGCACTCCCTCCTATGCCTTTATTACATATTACACCCTCTAACACTATCTGCATACCAAAGCCAATTTTGGCAAAGTTATTTCACATAAAACCTCGGGTTAAGCTGACACTATTGGAATAGTGACCTGTCTGTAGTTCCTCTGTTAGCATGGGACTCCATCATGGAATGTTGAATCATGCCGAACCGATCAATTTGGAATGTGCCAAACCGGAGCGGCCAGTTATCGGCACAATTTATTCATTCGATACAAATAAGAGCCTTACCGTGCTTGCAGAGGGAGAGGGATAGGAAACAAAGAGAGGGAAAAAGAGGGAAGAGAGAGAGGAGGGGGGGCTCGAAAGCCCTCACTAGAAGTTCAAAATAGGGGATCCCTATTTATTTTGCCAATTTTGAATTGAAGTCAGTAAACCATTTGCCAACTTTAATTCAAAATTGACGAAAAAAACAATGTATCTTGGAACAGACAATATGGATCCGTACCATACCGTGCCAATCGCCAACTGGACAGGCTCGATACCGGTTCAACAATCTTAGACTCTACTATTGTCCTACTCTCCTCCCTTCACTTGGTCCATCACGTCCACCAAGTAGCACTGCTCATGGAGGCTAGGTAGTTTAATGAGTTGTGGAACTTGCAGTTGGAGTTTAGCAAAGGCAAAGGTGAGGCTCCACTGCTAGAAGGTGGATGGCAGCCCAAGGTAGACCCACAGCTGCCAATGGAGAGGTGGAGTACCTCATGCAGCAAAGTACAGGGTTGAGCCACCTCCGTAGCTCCACTCATTTCTCTCTGCTTTCCACCATCCAACCCATTGCACTCTTTCTCTCTCACTCTCCCACTATCCTAGTTGTACTAGTTAGATGCTTTCACATCCCTCCCACTCCCTTGTTCCTCTCCTCTTATTGCTCATCCAGGCTTCACCCCCATGCTTCCTCACCTCCTAGAAAAGCAATGGAAACCTTATTGTCTATGATGGAACTCAATTTTCTTGATTACATTGAAAAAAGCATGGATCACAAGATAATAAATCATGCCCTTCATCTTCTTGAGACATTTTTATGTTTGTTATCTTTCTCTATCATATAATAGTTTAAATGTCTCTGTCATGCCAAGATTGTTATTCATGAGTTGGAAGAGACAAGGGAAACGGATGCTGCAACGGTGTGACCATGCCAGTGCGGGAGGGAGAGAAGAGAACGGTGAGTTGGACAATCAGATAGGGAGGATTATACATGATGGTGGTGGTGAAGGGAGGAGGATGGTTGGGTCAGATGGTGTGATGAGGAGGGCATGGGAACATGCTTTTGGGTGGTGGCACAGTTAAAGGAGGGGTGGGCTCAAACAGATGAGATGGTATGTAGAAAGTGATCGAAAGGAATGGACTTAGGTGGCTGGATGGTGAGAAGGAGCAGGTGGGGGCTCTCTGCCATGCTGAGGAAGTTCCACTATTGAGGGAAGAAAGACAATGGGAAGGTGGGGTTCTAGGCTGGTGTGAATGGCAAGCGATGGAGGGAGAAATGGGAGAAGAAGAAACAAAGGGAAGTAGTGGTTCGACCTTAACCCTAACTAAACCCATTGGTACTCACGTAATTTTACAATCCTTGGTTAGCTTAACAGTGGCCAAGGTTGAATTCTACAACAGGATGTTAACAGGAGGTTTTATCTGCAAAAAAATATGCAGATATGACAGGACACTGACAGAAGGTTTTATCTGCAAAAAAGTATGCAGATTTCTGGCTTGATTGGCAAATATTGATAAGGGGATCTTTATATGTAGAAAAGGCATAATGGAGGGGGTAATATGCAAAAAAAAAAGAAAAAAGAAAAAAATTCAACTGACTAATTCATCTCCCAAGCAAGTGCATTACACCATGTATTTTTCATCTAAGTGAAGATAACATATAAAGAACATGGTCTTAGCTAGTAATATTCAACCAAGTTTTTGCTAAGTTCCTTTTGCCATCTGCTATTAACTTTCAATGAAATTTATGAAAACTAAGAAATAGCAATGCCATGATTTTCTATTAAAAAACATTCTTAACATAACTTTTAAATATTAAACTGAAATCCTTTTTTAGGATTTTACCTTCGAATATCAGCAGGGTCTTCATATGATAACATAGCAAAGCTACAGTAACTAACCCAGAGATCAACAGAATAGGTTGCTACTCTGAGCGCTCGTTCATATAGTTCCTCCACTTCATATAAAGTGCATAGTCGTGCCTTGTGGCTTGCATACTTCTTCCAATAACCATAACATAGAGGAAATTCCGACAGGAATGCATCATAAACCAAGCAAATCCTTTGTATATCATTCTGCAGTACGTACACAATAAATGACAATCCAACCCCATATATCATTTCAGTAGACCATGAAGTTGCATGAAATAGGCATAGACAAAGGACAGCATGGAATTGAAATGATAGAATAAGTTGAGAACTGACTTCACATGTGGAATGAAGAATTTCCAAACTATAAGCATTACATTGCATTGTCAAGCTAAAACCAATTCGTAGTTGGCAGCATGCATTTTTGAATATTGTCATCTTGAGAACCTCTTCAGGTTGGAAAGGACCGTGCACGAGATTTTAACCCAAAAAATGTCATACTTTCCAAGAACTATTCTCAATGGAGATTAAATGATACGACCAAAGGAAATTTTCCAGCGAAATTTCACAACATAATGTGCTTTCCCATGCACTAAATCATAAAGTTATATTCTTTTCAGGATATTTCATTAGAATTTTGAGACTTCATCAAGATCTTCTCTTTGCTGCAAGCATGGAGATCCCTTCATTGGGATCACTATGACATTACTCACTGTATCTACATACATCAACATGCAAAAACTATTCACTTTATCAGTGCCTCAACCCTTGTGAATGGTTTAGGACTAAAGCTTCAATTATAATTCATTTAGAATCTATTAGTATTTTCCTAAATAAGTAATTGCTATCATGTTATAGATGTAATGTATATTTTAATAAATATAACACCAAATAAATGATCAGTTACCAAGAGTCGTATTTGAGTTCATTATATTTGTAATTGAATATTCAACATAATAATAGAATTTAACATTTAAAACTTAATTATTACTTAAATATCGAATTATCTTATTTTTGGTGAGAGAACTTATAAGATATCTTTAACCATGTTTTATAAATCAAAGCCTGATATGAGAAGAACGTATGCAAATAAAAACATGCTTATATGTTTTAACAATAAAAGTAACACGAAAAGTATGATCAAAAAATAATTTAAATGCTTAATAATTAATTAGAAGTGGAAGGGAGGATCTGGATATAATATACAGTGGAAGAAAACAATTATATAAGACAAACTAAATAATGACAGCTAAATCTTAAGAATAAATTGATGTCACATTAAAATGATTCATAAATTTCTAATAAGAGCTTGGAGCTGAACAAGATCCAAATAATTTCTAAGGGTAATTTGCTGAAACTAATCATCTCTGACTCCCAATCTTAAGATTATATTTACTTATAAATATTGTTACAAGATTAACTTAAAGCCACAAAGTCAAAACTTAAATGGTCGACCAAAGATCCAAGTAAACCAAGCATAACAACTTACTTATGGATATGCGAAGCCAAAGCAGACAGAAAAGCTCACGTCAGAGTCTAAACATATCCAATTCAATAACCAATTAAACAAGGAATCTTTTATCATCTACAAAAACATAAAACATAAAACTTGAGAACTAAAAGCCAAATCAAAACCAAAACCCAGAATAAAATCCAACCAGAAGACCTGAAACTTTAACAATACAAAATAAAGCACAGAGTTAAATGACTCACATAGGCTAAATCCTGATAAATAAACCTCCAAAGTCAAACTAAATACAAGAGGTATGGCTAAATGACTCGCGTACCAAGAAGGGTTCAATTTTCTATAAATCAACCCAACTGCCATAGGAGTATCCATCTAAAGCCACAAACCAGTTTCGCTTTAATTGGATGACATAAATAACCCGACTTAAAGCACTATAAAAATTCAGTATATGCAGTACAGCTTTTAAGCTCACTGCTGTCTAAAAGTTGGAAAAATCTTGATCAACACATTTATATATAGGGCTTAGTAAGTTGAGCAATTAGAGCTCAAACCATTAGACCAACAACAGTAACTAAGATTAAGGCAAACATATTACCATAATGATGCTCTTTACCTTTTCGCTTAAATTAAAGTATGATCTCTCATGCCCATGCCAATCATGGACCAGCAAAATACATCGTGTTGTGTTATACCAGTCACATGCCAGGGCTCATTTTAAAAAATAAGGCTCCAAGTCAACCAACATAACCCTGCACAGACCAGCATAGACCAACACGTGATACAGTCATAAAGGCCCCCTTATATCTTGCTTGTGTCCAGCTAGCACATATCAGCTCTTAAATGCTTACCATTACTTCTTTGGACTCCTACACACTTCAATCATATATCCCTCCCTGTGCATTTCTAGTTTATATTTCTTCTCTCAGTGGGTCATAATGCCCATGCTAATTGGAATGTGAACTTGCAACAGCAGCAATAAACAGCCCTTGGAGTAAATCTATTGATGCCTTTCCAAAAAGATAACTTGGTCATTTGAGCTCCATTCAAGAAATCATGAACCCAGAACACAAACAACCCAACGTAAAGGAAATCATGAAGTCACGCAGTCTCAAACTGAATAAGAAAGTTATTTACAGTGAAAGCTTATCCGCAACCTTAAAGGATGTTTGAATCATAATTTTTTTTTGTTTTGTTCCCTCTACCTCTATGCCCTTATGAAGCTCCATGTCATCATTTTTTCTTATCGCTATTTTCTTCATACAGAAGGTTTCAGCATAGCAAAATAGACAAATACCAATGATATGTATCTGTTGACACAGAAATCTGTCTCGAGGTCAGATCGATTGGAGTTAGACGACAACGGCAGATTGATGGCGGCAGGACCTACAAAAAAAATTCCTGACCAGAGGTGGCTCTGGCGGGGATCCTCCGACGCTCAAATTAAAATTCCGACAACAGATGGGAAGGAGTGAGCATGTTGAGAGAGAGAAATTTCATACCTAGAGGGTCCCTCTTGGCCCTTTATTTATGGGCGGAGGCTGAAGAGCCATATAATCGTTTGAAAAAATCAAGGGGCGATTCAGACACGATGTGATGGTTATTGCACCTACCTTTCTATTTCGAAGTCAGTTGGACGTCGTGGCCATTTGAATTTTGAAAGAGAGCCAATAAGACTAGCTTCTTGCTGGGTTGGCTAGCCGAAGTAAATAACATAGCCGTGGATCGGATCAAAAGAGGGTTAGGGAGAGATCGTCAAAGATCTTTTTCCCCCCATTGAATATCCTCGAAGATCATGCCTGACTTTCTGACCTCCTTAAGTTAGGTGAGTGGTATCACCTCATGGCATATGGGGCCACACCTATTAATTGCATGACTTGACAACCAGGAGTCGAGAGTGTGAGAAGTTTGCTTTGCTTTACTCATGACTATTATCATTTTTAATGAGGTGATGTGACTGGACTATGAAAAGGCCTCTTGGGCGTCAATGGCCATGCTGGGATCAGTAGCCGAAGTTAGGTGGCCGAAGTCAGGTAGCTGAAGTGACCTGAAGTAAATAAATCAGAAGTTGGCTGAGCCCCAAAGTTTCCTCATGTGCTTCAAATCTTTAGCTAATACGAAATTACCCCAACACTAGCCCTCCTACTCCCGAGTCCGAGTCGGCATTAGGTCGGACGAAGGGAGTACTTCAAAATAGCCGAAGACGTGCCGAGAGCATCTTTTTTTGATTCCCTAGGTTATTCCTCATTTGTTGCCGGAGTTGATGGGCTGAGGATCCTTGTAGGTTAGCCCCCATTCATAGATTCCAATCTTTGGCCCGGATGAATATCGACGGACTCCGAGGGTCCTTATTGGTTGTCTCCGATCGTAGATTTCGATCTTTGACCCAAATGAATGTCGACGGATTCCAAGGGTCCTTATTGGTTGTCCCCGACTGTGGTCGCCGATCTTTGGTCCAATGAATATCGACGGGCTTCGAGGGTCCTTATTGGTTGTCCCCAATCATAGTCGCCGATCTTTGACCCAGATGAATATCGATGGGCTTCAGAGGTCCTTATTAGTTGTCCCCGATCTTTGATCCGGATGAATATCAACGGACTTCGGGATCCTTATTGGTTGTCCCCGATCGTAGTCGTCGATCTTTGGTCCGGATGAATATCGACGGGCTTCGGGGTCATTATTGGTTGTCAGCAGTCGTAGAGGTCATGAGTTGTGAATTTGCACAAAAGATGAGGGAACTTGCTTGATTGGCTTTGGCTAAGCCTTCCGTATTTTAAGTCAAGTTGAGATAAAATGAAATGTGATTAGACCTGTGTTACCCCCTTTTGGCTTTCAGAAGCTCAGCTTCGGGAGGTCGACATTTGGGAGCTTGGCTTTTCAGAGCTTGCTTTTGGGGGTTCGGCCTTTGGAGGTCGATTTTTGGAAGGTCGGCTTTGAGAACTCGGCCTTCAAGAGATTCAGCTGTTGGCCTTTTGCTTGATTGCCCGATTTTGATTTGCTCAGGGTTGGTCCTCCAATAACCTTGACCGTCTAGTGATATCGACCTTTTGAGTGGGGGAGTCGTTTGACGACCTTAGCCTTGAGCTATCTTTACTTCAGCTTGGTCCTCATCTCATCTTTGGTTTGATCTTTATTGTGTCTCAGCTTCGGTTTAATTACTCGAGGATCTGTTGTTCTTATTGTTATTTGCCGCAGGTTGAACTTGAGACCTGCCTCAATTTGAGCTTCGGATCAGCTTGGATCTGGCTTCATATTTGACCTGGATCTACCTTGGGACTGGCCTGGATTTGGCATTAGGTTAACCTGGATCTGAGCTTTGGATCAGCGTGCATCTTACTTCAGATCTGCATGTATCTGAGCTTCAGATCTGCATGCATTTGGCTGGATCTGGGCTTCAGACAGGCTTCATTTTAACTTCATATCGGCCTTCATTTTGAGCTTCGAATCAACCTAATGGCCTAACTTTCACTTCGGCTTAGGTACTCAAAAGGCCCATGATCCCGCAAAAAGGAATAGAGATGGGAACTTGAAAGAAAGACCTGTCGTTCTTGCCAGTTGACGTAGCTATGTTTTTGCCTCAAGTGGATTAGATTGGTTTTGATTTGAATATCGGATCCATTTGATCCAGATTTTGGATCTGTTTCTGACTTCAGATTAGCCTGGTTGGGCTTCAGATTTGGCTCTGATTCTGACTTCTGCTTGGCCCTCATTTTAATTTCGATCCGACCCTAATTTTGACTTCGGCCCGAATTTGATTTTGATCTGACCCGGATTATTTCTCCCTCAGCTTGCCTTCGAGCGTGACTTCGGCTTCAGCCTTCATTTTGACTTCACCCTTGGCCTCAATTTTGGTGTCCTATGGTCCTGCGAGAAGGAAAGAAAGAATAGTGGATGAAAGCTTAAGAACCTTTTACCATGAGTTTTTTGCTTAAGAGCCCGTGAGTTCTGTTCTGACTCCTTGTTATTCGGCTTGGGCTTGATCTATGCCTTGGATCACGCCAATCCCGACTTCAGATCAAGCTCTCTCCTCTCTCTTTTTTTTTGACGCCACTCCTCTCTCCTCTCTGTTCAGATCAAATATTTTATTTATTTGGTCTCTTTCTTCCTCTCTATAGCCCAAGCAACATCTCCGAAGCTCATGGGGAGACATCCTCGTTGAAGGCCCCCAGGACACTCGGGTAGGTCATGTGGAGTCGGGACCCATGCATCGGCAGTCGGGAGAGGCTAGTGACGGTCAGCGGCTATTATGGGCAGTTTGCGATCGAAACCAGATCCAAAGTCGCCGATTGTCGCTTCGCTGCATAACTTGAATCGTGCCATCTTCATCATTTACCAGGTGGCTTCGATTGACTGGATTTGGGAGAGATCGGCGCTGCAAGCGGAGGGATTGCCCACGATGAGTGTGCAGGGACTTCGAACCACTCACAAGCGGCCTCATAACCAACGGGTGTGAAGGTTCGATGCCTACAGAGGCTTCGATCTGACCTGTTGCAGCTGGAGTTGCTTTGATCAGGAAGGATGCGACTGCTCCGGCATCGTCCAAAGTCACAGATGGGTGTGCTAGAGGGGGCTCAAGCCCGTGGCTGCCGGCCTTGGTGTCGTCACAAGCTCGATGCTCAGATCTAGGAGGGTCAGGTGCCGTCGGAAGTAAGGATCAACCTTTTTAGTTTCACGGACGGTAGAATTTAGCTCCGAAGGCCCCTACTCGGGCAAGTTCAATGCCATCGACAGCCCCTAGAGTGACTTCTGAGGGGCTCGCCCATGGGAGTACGAGGTTGCGGCGGACGGCCTTGTTATCGATAGAAGCACCACACGCTGGCCAGGTGAGGCCCCTGTAACAAGATGGGATCTGCAGGAGGGTGCATCGAGAGCCTGGATCTGGGCAAGATCAGCGAGGCAAGGGTTCGTCCTGCTTCGATTTGTCTTTTCCCAGAGACCAGCTCGCTTGCAGATGGAATCGGTGTTGGCGAACGCAAGGACGCATGGAGGAGACGGAACCCAAGGTTCCAACGAGGTTTGGCACCGTTCGGCACCGCAGTGGGAGGTACGACCCCGGCCCCTGAGTTCGACGGCACCATTGGGACGCCCTTAGGTAGCTTCGGAGGCACCTGGTTCAAGGTGGCCTAGGTGGCTTCGACGGAGGGGTGAGGTGGCGACGAAGCTCCAGACAAGTAACATCAGGGCCGCCAGGGGCTGGATTAGCCAACGGGATTGTCGGCAAGCGCGGCTACCTCAGAGGGAGTCACTCGCAGGCGGCATATGAGAGGAGTAGGTGGCTCATTGCTTCGATAGGCGCATGGGAGAAGGGAGGGCCTAGTTCGACTGGGCCCTTCTTCGATCTTCTTTTTTTGTGCTGTGGTTAACAGCCGCATGCTCCAAGCGGGCAGGGGGGCATGGCCGAGCCTTCAACAGTCTCTATACCCCCTTTCATTTTTTGACTTCGACGCTAGGTGCTGACCTGCAAAAAGGAAACAAACAAAATAATGAGAGGTCTGGGAGCTTTTTTACCATGAGAATTTTGTGAAAGTTTTCTCTTTTTTTTATGTAGTCTCGGGAACGCAGTATTGGGCATGGAGAGCACTAAAGCGCACAGCCTTCAGATAGCTCCGACGTGGCAAGAGATGACTTCGATGCCAAAGAATGAGTATGCCAGAGGCATCATCCGATGAAGAGGTGCGCGCATGGGACACCTTGGGGCCATCGTGGATGGGCTTCGGCTATGTCGAAGATGGACGCACGCGCAGAGGGTGTGGTGTTGTCCGCGAGCAACTTCGACATCGACTATGAACGTGCGTGGGCTTCATTCATGGTGAGGCAAATGGAGATCCCGAGGTTCTTGACAACAGAGAGTTCGACAAAGGGGACTTCGATCCCACCATTCTTTCACTAAAGCTCTCATATGAATTCTTGTATGAACTTCTGGCACACTATTAGATGGAATATGTGATGTTGCAACAGAGGTATGATACCATGTGTATCTTATGATTTTTTTTTGAAGGGAGTTGGCTTTGCCTTGGTTTCCGAAGCTCCACCGCAATGACTCCATCTTGTTCTCCCTCCCATCACCACGTCAGCCTAGCATCCCCGGTGCCTTTGCTTCGTCTCAACCATTGGCCCATCAAATCACATCTTTAATCCTTTTTATTTTGTGTTAGCTGTGGAGGTGATGGGACTAAAGAAGGGAGATATTAATGCATGTGCTAGGTACGAAGGGGGATAAAACGAGAAGGAGAAACAATTGCACCCTTTCTCTTGATATATATATATATATATATATACACACACACACTATATATATATACACATATATATATATACACATACACACACACACACACACACACAC
>KE505321.1:409286-419788 GCA_000441515.1 Elaeis oleifera | reverse complement strand
AAATTTTTTGTTATTTATTGTAAGTAGATGCTAAGATCTAGTTAGTAGATCTTAGTATCAATTTATTTTTATATACTTTAAATTTTTTTTATTATTTTTATTTCAAATAGAAGCTAGGATCTAAATAATAGATCTTAGTATCAGATTTATTTTTCATACTTTTAATTTTATTTTCTGACTTAATTACTTTCTTTAAAATTTATTTTTTTATAAAAATCAAAGTTATAAAATCAAAACACTATCTTCTCTGTGAATTCGATCCAACTTGCTACTTTCTATATATTTTTTAATTTTAAAAATCGAATTTAATTTAATAATCACTATGTCCTAACGACAACATCGTGAGCTATTAAGGCCGTTACATAGTTAGATAGGTCAAATTATGATTTATTAGGTCGATAGGATCTTCAAATCGGAGGTTGTTAGTCATTGGTAGTGGCCATATTTTAACAAATATTCTTGATGGTGGTCCACATGGCTGAATAGGCTAGTAACTTGAGATCAGCACACAGTCAAGATCTTGACTTGGATATTTTTTCATCGATGTCGAATGCAGGAGGTCATCCTATGTGGTCAGAAAGATCCCGACCATGAGGTCGGATGGAAGTTGACGAGATTATTTCCTTCTGGCTCTCCCTATGGCAGTCTTGGTGAGTTATCGATCGTAGTCATCGATTACATGTAGATGTCCTCATCAGGTGGCTGGAAATGAAGTCTGATGAAGTTGCCCACTCCATTATCAGGACATCTGGATGATGCTCATCATTTGGAGCCCTCCTCGGTATCATAGTCAATTCGAAAGAGCATATCTAATAATGAGTCCCGAGGAAAGTAGCCAAAGTAGTATGACCCTATAACACTTGTCCCCAACTTTCAAATTCGAGATATTTTCACTCAGCCAAAGAAAGTAGTAGTCCTCACAATCTGTTATCGATGCATGTTCGAACTGGTGAATCCAAGTTTGTTTGGCCTTCAGGTGAACCATCATGTCACTTCATGAAATTCGGAGCTGAATTGATAAGTTGTTTCACAAATTGTCCCTTAGTTATTTCAGGAGATTCGGCACTTTGTCGATCCAGCTAGTGCATTTATGAGAGATGGGCAACTTGAGGTAGATCTTTATTTCAGTTTCAAATGTCAAGAATTGATGGTTATGTCTTAACCAATTGGAGATCGCCACGCATCCATTGTTGTTCCCAAAAAGGATTAAATCTTAGAACTGCCTCTGGATCTATCTAGATTCACCATGTGGCGGTTGTGGCATGTTCCAAGGTGCTCTCTGAGAATTGTTCCATGGACTTAATCAAATAGGGATGCAATAAAGGGCCATGAGATTCACCGCTTCAGAGTTGGCCGCATGGTGTGATTTGGTGGTTTGATTATCAGATCCGTACCATCGAAGTTTGTATAAATAGACTGTCCACCTGGTAAATTTTTTGTTATTCAACTGCTTTCCACCTTCTCTATTGCAATGCTTGTCAGAGAGTTCTTTTTCTTTATTAGCCATGAAGCTATGGTCCGTGGGAGGAGGTATGGGCTTACTGTTGCATGCGGTTGCATACCTCGAGGGTCCCCTTCTTATGTCTTCATATAGAGATGGAGATGTAGGCTATTATGTAAGCAGATAGGCTAGGTTACAATTTGTTAGACTGTTAGGATCTATAAATCAGAGGTTATTAGTCATAGAGAGTGACCACATTCTAACAAAGATTCTTGATGATGGTTCACGTGGCTGAATAAGCCGGTAGCCTGAGATCGGTACACAGCCAAGGTCTTAGCTTGGATATTTTCTCATCAACGTCGAATGCAGGAGGTCATCCTGTATGGTCGATAAGATCCCAAACTTGACGTCAGATAGAAGCCAGTGGGATTATTCCCTTCTGGCTCTCCTATGGCGGTCTTGGCAAGTCATCAGCCATAGTCATCAATAGCATAAGCAGGTGGCTGGGGATAAAGTCCGATGAAGTTGTCTACTCCATTATCAGAATGTCTGGATAATGCTCATCATTTAGAGTCCTCTTTGATAGTGCAGCCAATCCAAAGAGTACGTTCGAGGATGAGTCCCGACGACAGTAGCTAGCCGAGGTAGTATGACCCCATAACAGTCACTAAACATGTCGCTTTTGAATACTTCTAGTCCCATCAAGAATTCTTTTAGTGATGATTTAAGACTTTCTACAATGAAATGCTACTATGAAGGCTTTTAGTAATGGCATGTTCTTGTTGTTAATTAGTAAGGATGATAATTATTAGCAATGGCTCGGGTAATGACCGCACACTTGTCTTAGGGTGAGGCAGGATGGGTAGAGCCTTGGGTTGGGATAAAGTGGATAGAACTAAATAAAGCGATTGGACAGATCAAGTCCGATAAAATTGTAAGAATTAAGTTTTTTTTTTGCATACAAATCAATTTTTTAATCTCGAAGAGAGATTTTATCAAGAGTTATTTATATGCAGATCGAGTTCGAGATTGCTTTTAGCATTGTCCATACCCACCCTGCATTGATTGACTGGTTGGATAAAATTTACCCCATTCAGGTTAGATCAGGTTGAGTACTTCATGGGATGGAGTAAATTGCCATCCATACTAATTAATAATTTCAACAGTGATGCTAGAATAGGTACCTAAGGTATATTTATCAAAATAAAATTAAAAAATCTAAATTTTTTAAATTTGTTGCTATGATGATATTTCTTTAAGTAAAATAATTTTCATTGTAAATTAATTTAATATTCACTTTTAGGACAAAATAATTCTATTTATTTATTACTTATGAATTTTTTTGAGAAGAATTAGTTTCATTGGCAATGTCAAGCCTTATTTTTTGTGAAAAAATCCTTTTCATTTCAAATCGAGTTTAACTTTTTAGCTTTTCTTTATAATTACCCAAATTATTTTCAAAATTTTAAATAGGATAATTGTGATATACTTAATTGAATATGATACAATTCATTTCTCAAGCGGATTGCATAAGTCAATTATGGTTAATAATTAAATACATAGAGCAAGATGCATATGTGGGTTAGATTGGATTCAAGTTAAAGCTTAAGATATAACCAATCAAAGTCAATGAACATCCAATTTATGGATCCAAGTCCATCCAATCAATATCAAAGCCAACCTATTCCAAACCACTTAATAATTAGAATCAAGTTGGTTTGGTTAGGTTATCCTAAACATATACTATATATTATATATTATATGTTATATATTATATGTTAATTAGCAAAGAGTAGTATGCCTTAAAAGATGCCTGCTAGATCCAGACTTACCTTGCATCACTTTGATTGGAGACGTGTGTTGTTGGGGCAAATCAACTGACCCCTGACTCCGACTCTACAATGACCGACTCCGACTCTATGACGGCCAACTCCGACTCTATGATCGAATGCCGACTGAATGTATTTCATCGACTCCGACTCTATATCGGCCGACTGAACATATCGCACCTACTCACAATCGATTGACCAACCTACAGTCGGAAACTATCGATCAACAAGCAAACGACTTGATCAACCTCTGACCTAAGACCATCGGCATATCAGAGTTACTAGCCGATGGTCACTCGGACGTTCTACCGATATATCAATATTACCGACATATAGTCGGCCAATCTGCTCAACATACTGTAATCGTTATAAACGGTTATCGACTACGTGTCACGATAATTAGTGAAAATTAACGACCTACTAATTCTACAATTATGGCTCGATAATTTAGCGTCATAAAAAGTGGGACCACGTGCTTAATGGTTACATCAGAATCATCTATAAAAGGAGGGTAAGTGAACAGTGCCGGTAAGACACTTTTGAGTCAGAACTCTGCTACTCTCGATATTCAAATCTACTGTTCACCAATTTCTTCTCTAACTTAAGCATCGGAGGGTCCCCACCAAATACAACTCTGATCTGTGAGAATGCTGTTTTATAGGTGCTCATCATCGGCAACAGACGACAGAGAGTTGGCCGCAACAGATTGACGTGCCAGGAAGGGGGAGATCTGCAGTCGATCATGTCGAAAATCAGAGCCCAATATTCAACTGGCTCGGTGAGGTACTCTTCCCACAGGGAAGATCCTCCTCCTCCATTTTCGATAGTAGAGCCCAGTTTCTCACATCCTGTGGTCACCCTAGATGTCCAGATCGCTGCACTTATGCAGTAGATGAATGTTTTGATGGAAGCAGTCAAAAGCCTCCAACAGCAGCAAACTCAACAGCAGCAGCCGCCGGCGAAACAACCGGTGGCACAATCGGTGCCTTCCAGGCACAGCTGCCATCCTCCACGGCGATCACCTTCTTTCTCCCTGGGGCAGCCATCTCGATGCTCTCATTGAGATGGATGACCACATTCTCGACACTCTCACCGTGCCACCCACCACTCACGGCGTTCCCCTCTCCTTCCCATTTACACAGTATTAGGAAGGAAAATGGCTGCAGACACCTTCTATTTCTCCTTCGAGCTCGTCGGGGGGTTCCACCCTCGGAGTTTCTCAGCAGCGACGACTCCATCGATCCAATCGACCACCTAGAGAGCTATAAAGCTCTCATGATGATCCAGAGAGCAACCGACGTCCTCTTATGCATCGACTTTTCGATAACTTTTCGAAAAGCTGCTCGGGCTTGGTATTTCAGGCTCCAGTCGGGAAGCATTGACTCTTTTGAGCAGCTCGAACATTCTTTCGCAACCCACTTCAGTACTAGTCGAAGGTCATCATGAACATCCGATAGTCTCTTCTCGATCAAACAAAGAGAGACTGAGACACTAAGAGACTTTATGGCTCATTTCAACATGGCCACGCTTGAGATCAGAGATCTCAACGAAGACATGGCTATATCTGCTATGAAGAGGAGTCTGAGGAGATCCAGATTTGCCTACTCTTTGGACAAAACTCTCTCCCGGACCTATGCTGAACTTCTTGAATATGCGTATAAGTACATCCGCACAGACGAAGTTGCTTCTGATCGACGCTAGATAGAAGGTAAAGGTTAGAAGAAGAAACAGAGGAAAAGTGAAGCTCCAGTCGAATCAAGTCGGCCACCTCTCAATAAATGAGCTTCACCCAATTCGAAGCTAAACTATGGCAGGTATGACTCCATACTCCTCTCTCTTCTTCTCGTGTGTAGATTCTCATAGAGATCGAAGGAGCAGAATACCTACGACACCCTCCACCAATGAAAATGCCATCGAGAAATTGTGATCGAAGGAAGTACTATCAGTTCCATCGTGATCATAGTCATGATATCGAACAATGCATCCAGCTCAAGGACGAGATAGAGGCTCTGATCTGATGATGCTACCTTAAAAATTTCGAAAAGATCAACCGACTTAACCTCCTGTTGATCGACAACCTCAGCCACAACCTAAGGAGATTATCAATAATCGATCGACTGCAGGAGTCATTAATATGATCTCTGGATGACCAAACTGAGGGGCAACTTTCGAAGAAAAGTCAGCAAAAAAGTGACAATTTGATGATGTAATAATTTTTCGGAAGAAGATGTTCGGAGAATTCAAACTTCCCATGATGATACTGTCATTGTTTCAATAATAATTAGCTAATAAAAGCTTGACATATGTTTTATTCTACTCGACTTTCTTCCAAATACGATTATTCGGTGCATTCAATATATTGCATCACCCACATCCGTCAATAAAATACTGAATTTTAGAATCACTAAATTTGGCCAACTATTAAGTGATGGACGATCAATTCCTATCAATATCAATATTTCAATTTTCACTGTAAAAATCGACATAAAGAATATATTTTGGCTTTCACTATAAAAGCCAGAAGATCGACTTTATCTCGACACCAATTATATTTCAGCTTTCACTGTAAAAGCTAGAGAATCAATTTTATCTCGGTACAGAATACATTTCGGCTTTCACTGTAAAAGTCAAACTATCGATTGTATCTTGGTGCAGAACATATCTAGGTTTTTCACTGTAAAACTGACTTCAACTATACTTTGGCTTTCACTGTAAAAGCCATAATATTGGCTATACCTCGGTACCAAACATATTTTGACTTTCCACTGTAAAAGCTGATTATGCCAACTTAGTCTTAACTAAGAGGAATGCTATGCCAATACGATCAAGATTGCATTGGAATCATACCGACTCGACTATGATCGGTCGAAGGATATTCGACTTACCACTGATTATTAAATAACCTGACATACTAATCCGACTAAGGTCGGATGGAGGGTATGGCTTATTACTGTTTATCCTAATACTTAAAGTACGTCAAATGAATATACGACTAACAGATGATCCTACAACTACTATCGAACGTTCGGTTCGTCGATTGAGGTTCGATAATTAAATGGTTACTCTATAACATTGCAGACATACAAAAGAAAGAGTTTGGATTTAGAAATTTTTTTTTTCATACATTGCAAAATTGGATCAAAGTCCGATTACAAAATAGTTTGATTACAAAAGAAAGCAAAATGACACCGATCATCAGTCGTCATCTCCATCTCTTTGCTCCGGTGTAGCATCGACGATTTGAACAACTTCTGATGTTGTCGGTACTGTCTGTAGTCGGTGCGACTTTTTCAGCAGCTCCACCTTCGGGAGCAAGAGGGATGATGCTGCTCAAGTCAAGATCCAGATATAACTTTCCGATCGCCTCACCTGGCCAACCACATCAACAGCCTGACCCACTCATATGGGAATAGAGAAGGGCTTCAAATTTTCATCCACTGTTATTAGCATCCTTGGCTGCATGGCTAAGACAAGGATATAAAGCATATAATGGTAGCTCGTTCGCCCGCTACAAGTAAGACAGGAGTGGAATGTATCTGAAGTCCAGTAATAGTCTTTGACCATCCCGCCTTCAATGGATGGTACCTCAAAGAGCACTGTCAGCTACGCCTTCAATGGATGGTACCCCAGAGAGCACTGTCCGAGCTGACAGCGCCAAAACTGGCTCAAGAACTGATGCCGATGGTAAGTCGGATTCTCCCGACATAAATGAAGCAGCTGTCTGAACCTTCTTCGATCGGGAAGGTCCAGCTTTGGATGCTCCCCTCTTCTTGAGAGTATGCTAGTAAATATTGACGTCCGATACTCTTGTCCTCGACTGCATAGCTACAATTAATACAAAGGTACTGCTATGTCCTTCAATCGAAGGAAGTCTTCCAGATCATCGACCTCCACCCGACTGTTCTCGTTGGGTCGATCCTTGGATCACCCTAGCGCGAAAGGAAGCCTCAAGAAAGACAAAAGACTTAACCTGAAAACTAAAAACAAAAAGGTGAAGGAAGGTCATCTGGCACTGAGATGATTTTCTGGCAGAGTTTCTGCAGCAGAGATGAAAATAAAATGCAAAGTAAAGGCTTGGTCGAAAGTGACTCTATATATATAGGATCCCTCAACGGTCAAGATGAAAGCGATCAAATTGAAGTCTCATCAGATGACGACATGTGGCAACATCCAGACCAACCGTAGATCGGACAATTTGATGCACCTACTTCTGATCATGCCACCCACCATCATCCATATGAACAGCTCCGATCCAATGTCGTTCTGACATGTGGATGAAATCTACTTGTCAGAATCATATCATTCGACGTCGAGTCATCTTCCTGAAATGACGTCCAATACGGATATCTGATATAATTGTCCCATCAACATGACAGTTTAATGATAGTTCTGCAGCCACCGAAATGACAAAACAGCCGACTCTCATACTTCAAAGAGACTAGTAGTCAAGTCAGGGCATGATTCAACACATGATGACTCCCTTCGTCCAACGTAATAGACCACGTGATGATATACACATTGGATCATTTTGGACTTAGGAGTGAGTGGCAACTGTTGGGGCAAATCAACTGACCCCGACTCTGACTCTACAACGATCGACTCTGACTCGACGACGGCCAACTCCGACTCTATGATCGAATGCTGACTGAATGTATTTCACCGACTCTGACTCTACATTGGCCGACTGAATATATCGCATCTACTCACAATCGGTTGACCGACCTACAGTCGGCAACTATCGATCAACAAGCAAATGACTTGATCAACCTCTAACCTAAGACCATCAATATATCAGAGTTACTAGCTGATGGTCACTCGAACGTTCTACCGACATATCAATATTACCGATATATAGTCGATCAATCTGCTCAACATATTGTAACCATTATGAATGGTTATCGACTACATGTCACGGTAATTAGTAAAATTAACGACCCACTAACTCTATAATTATGGTCTGATTATTTAGCGCCATAAAACGTGGGATCACGTGGTCGACGGTTACATCAGAATCATCTATAAAAGGAGGATAAGTGAACAGTGTCGGTAAGACACTTTTGAGCCAAAGCTCTGCTACTCTCGACATTCAAATCTACTATTCATCAATTTTTTCTCTGACTTAAGTATCGGAGGGTCCCCGTCGGATACAATTCCTGTTTGTGAGGATGCTATTTTGCAGGTGCTCATCACCGACGACAGGCGACAGAGAGTTAGCCACAACATGTGTTAATCTAGTCCAACTCCAGAATAGGTTAGCCAACTAGCTCATTAACAAGGGACCCTTGAGATCACTTTGCAATTCAAAAAGAGGCAAGCAAATGAAAGATTTCGATGTGCCTAATAAATATAATTGAGGGACTAAAAATATGTTCTCAAAAATTGAGAGATAAAATGCCAAGAGAAAGTTTCAAGCACTAATACGCTGGAAAAAAGAAAGAACAGATAATAACAGAGAGAGAGGAAGCTCTAAAGCTATCAAAACGATCACCGAGGTAAGGATTACAAGAGAGGGAATGAATTCCGACCTCTCCAACGGTCTGAGTTTGACCTGGGTTCGGCTAGGTCGTCAATGGGAGGCGCTTCACTTTTGAACCTCAACGGTCGGATAATCCGATTGGTTCACTGAAAGGGATCCAACGGACCATTATGGTCCCTCGAACATGAGAAATTATTGCACGTCCAAGTGAACTAGTGCAAATCGCGGAACATATGCACGGTCGATAGCGCGCAACTGGGAATTAGTGAAATACAAGGGATAACGTGGCGTGTTATGCACCGTGGGATTTGTCGCGGTCCAATTTCCCCTGGTGCATGCAATATGGAGGCCTCGAATATAACGGTCGGCCTACTTAATTTCGGGTGCGGCTTTTGGGTGGGACAAAAGCAGTAACCACGTGAAACCACCTAGGGTTCTCGGCGATTTCATTTAAATTCTTGTAGGCGACATGCCACGGTGGATGACTTCTATTAAAGAACTATCAGGCAAACTGGCTCGTGTGGATAGGGCAACAAAGTTGCTAGCTAAGAGTGGCAAAATTCAGAGAAAATTGAGTCAGGCCATGTAGGCCTGGGCATGTAACTTCACCTTAATCTAAGGTCGAGTCGGATCTGGACCAATTTGTGATTTCAGATGAAATGTAGTCCTTCCTTCAGGACTGGAAACATGTTAGAATTATATCGATTTCGAATGTGTAAATTTGGACATATATTGTTGCACCAAAATTTGGGTCCCAACCAAGTCGAATAACCATCTATCCCAGGCCCAGAATTTTACCACGTCAGTGGGCAGCAAACTCCTGTACTATCATGGGTCCGATGGTCTCTGTAGTCCATGGTCCATTTTTTGGCCGGGAAGGCCAGGATGTTTGGATCCGGTGCCCACTTACCAGTAGTTTGTTTTGCTTTTAAAAGTAATTCTTTGTGCACCACATGAGATACAGTAAAATTGACGTGGAGCATACCATCTAATCACATTAGGTGATATAGTATAATTAATAATAAAATGGATATTTAATGCTGCTTAATTTTTTTTCGTCAATTTTTTTTCTGATAAAAATATCCTTTTCCACTATAGAATAACAAAATAGTATTATTACTTCTAGATGCTTTGTATGACTTTCTGTGAATATGCATGATATCCTGAATAATATATATGACTTCCTGTGTCTTTATATGACATCTTAAATAATATATATATGACTTCTTGATACCTTATATGACTTCTTATCAATATATATGATATTCTAAACAATATATATAATTTTTTATGAATATATATGATATTTTAAATAATATATATATTTTTTTGATACCTTATATGACTTTCTATCAATATATATAATATCCTGAATAATATATATAATTTTTATAAATATATATGATATTCTAAATAATATATATGACTTTTACCTTTATATGATATCATGTTAGTTATTACAACCAACAGGAAGTCATATAAGACATTAAGAAGTCATAATAACCAACAGAATATCATATAAAGATATAAAAAATCATATATATTATTCAAGATATCATATATATTTATAAAATATTATATATATTATTCAGGATGTCATATATATTCACAAAAAATTATATATATTAATATAAAAGTCATATAAAGCATCAGATAGTCACAATAACCAACAAGATATCATATAAAGGCACAAAAAATCATATATATTATTCAAAATATCATATATATATATATATATATATATATATATATACAC
>KE505321.1:336688-349453 GCA_000441515.1 Elaeis oleifera | reverse complement strand
ATGAAACTAATGCTGAATAAAAGTGTTTCACCCATTAACATATGATGATGTATCTTTTTTGATAAGACAGATAATTTATGGATATTTACAGTATTCTAGATATTGAATATGAGATTTTATATTTTATTACTTATCTTTATTTTTTGATTATATTATTATATTAGTGTGATATGCAGAATTCTTACTAGGCCGTAAAACTCACATCCCTTCATTTTTTTTTTCATAATTACAGGATGCTCATGATTGGCTATAGTATGAATTTACAAATGAGCAGATACATAGATAGAGTGTCATTGATATCTGATCAGAGGATTGAAGAAATTTTATTTGTAATTATGCAAGTTTCACTAATTATTATTAAAATTAGACATTATGAATATTGAGATATTATAATGAATTATTTTTGACCTTGCATATTCTTTAGGACTTATTCTAAAGAGTGTGCAGCCATCATGTATCCGACCCGAGTATTGGGTTCGGAGCGTGACAGAGCAGTATCAGAGCTTAGGTTTAAAATTACTAGGGACTGTGACATAAGCGATATCAAACTTTGGGATCATGATCAATAAAGTATGATAGATAATATCAGAATTTAAGGTTATGATCATTAAGGATGTGATAGAATGATATTAGAGTTTAAGTTATGATCACTAGAGAATATGACTTAAGTGGTATTTGAGCTTATGATTTTAATTATTCAAGATTGTGACTTTAATAATATTTGAACTTAGGTTATGATCTTGAGAAGTATGATAGACATAAAAGAAAAGATTCAATATTTGAATTTTGAATCAATAGATACTATGATGAAATTTATACATAAGTGGCATATGATGTCTATAATAGAATTGATGAGTTATATCTTAGATTCTAATTAGTAGGGTTGACCTGAGTATGAGAAGTATTTACCCTGGAATGAAATGAGAGGTATTGATATGTTATGTTGAGTATACTCGATGATTTTGAAATGCTAAACTTATATGGTTAAAGATCATGATAATTTTTTAATTTGATAATAATTATCCGAGCATTATAATTTTTGGACTTATCAAAAGAAAGTTAATTAGGGTATGGTCCAAGAAGAAATTATATCATATGAGAGAAAAATATTTTTGAGCATTGAACCTATAAGAGGATCATATATGAAACTCCAATTTAGATAAAAAATATATTTAGATTTTATTATGAGAATATGAGATACACATCTTGATAAAATCTTTGGTTATTCAAAATATCATATTTGGATATGATTTCTTGATTTTTTAAGTTACATTGAATTTCAAGTCAAAAGTTTACTTTTCTAAGTGGATCTAAGTTATTTTGATATTATTATTAAATTAATAAAAAAATAGTTTTGTTAGAGTATGATATACACATTATGATGAAATCTTTAATAATTCATATTACCATCTTTGGATTAGATTTCTTAATTTTTTTTATGATTATTGAAGATAGTGAAGTATATTAATTATTCAAGTCAAAGTTCGAATTTCTGAGCTGATCTAAGATATCTTGTTATTGTTAAATTTTGAATGACTTATATAAGTCTAACATATAAGGGACAAGATTTTATCAGGATTTATCGATTGATGTTAAGGATTGTGATGAAGGGAGCTCTATAAAAAAAAAAGATCAAGTTGATTCTACTTACAAAGATGTTGACTTGAGTTCTTCTAGTTTGTTCGAGTTGGAGTTAATTTTTTTTAAAAAAATTGATTTAAAAATTATCTAAATGATTATAAAGTAAATCTAAGGTTAACTTCAATTAATTTTAGATATATTGGATTCTTGAGGAGGGATGAAGCTTATGCATTGAATTCAAACATGAAAAGTGGATTAAGATTTAATTTGATGTGCTATGCCCAAGGGATAGTAAAATAAAGAAACTTAAAGTTTTGTTCTAAGTTTATATAAATTTGAAGGTTGGATCTATTTTTGATTGATCTAACATACACGGATATCTTATCTTTTGATAAACCTATATAATTTGATAAATTAAGATCATAGTGCGTAGCAAAAGTATGATGGATTAAATTGATTAGAAATATTAATTTTTTGATTCAAAAGATATAATGATGGAATACATTAGTTGCAAATAAGAAAGAATTTTATTGATAATGAAAAGATGCTACAGATTTTGACCTAATCTGATCATAGTCAGATAATTTTTGCTAGTAGGTCGCTTGATTGCAGATAATATCAAAAAATCTTAGATATCTCAAGTTTATTGTTAACAGCTTGATAGTTCTTTTGTTAGTTCAAACTTAGAATATCTTGACACAGATATCATTTTTTCGAGATTTAATGTTGTTGGTCGAACTGACGTAGAAGATTGAGATTTTTCTAAGATAGAAGTCCAGTTGTTGAAGTTATTGGAAGGTCAAAAGAAAAGAAGCCTATAATTATGAGAAGTGTTTGATTTTAAGGCTATCTTTAGTTTCTATTAAAGATAATGAGTTAATCAATCAATATAATGGATAAAAATTTGGTATTTAAATACCAGGTCAAGATGTTATTGTTTGTTTTTAAAAAAATGAGAAACCAGCACGAAGGGAATAAGTTTAAGATCTCACATAATTTTGTTATATCAAAATCTTGTGAAACAAGTATTATGTAAGGCAGACTATTAAAAGCTTGAGGATGATATAATCAATGTTCTTTTAAAGTTATTGATCAAGCAAAGTTAATTTCGAGGATAAAATTATTTAAGGAGGGAAGAATATAATAACCTAGCCTTTTGGGCCCTTGGACCAAGCCTAAACTTTAGAAGCCCAAAATCTCTAAAAAAATTCTGTGTAGAGCGTGGCAAAGAGGAGGAAGAAGACTCCTAACTGGAGTCTTCTTTCCATCTGATTTTGTTGAGATTGAGTGGAGGGAGTCTGGTTAGGTCCAAAAAATTTCTCTATAAGAACCCTTTCTCCTTTCTTAGATTATCACCTCAAATCGCTTGACAGATCACTGAGAATCAATCAGGATTTCTCGTGTTCTTCCATAGATTGCTATTGGGAAGAAGATCGTCGGAAACCCTTCTCTGACCGTCGAAGCCAGATAAGCTCCCTTTCTCTTCTCTCTTTCCTTCTTGTCATTGTTTCTAGTCATCGATGCCCGATTGGAGCCGGCAGTCGTCGGATTTGCATTTAACAAAACAGCCCCTATTTTCTCTGTTTTGAATGAGCCTCTCTCCATTTTTTTGACCTCCAGTACCGCCATCCACAATGCCGCACCTATGGATCTTGAACCCCGACCTCTCTGCCATCCTTCCTTATGGGTCTTGACCGTCGGTGATTAGTCAATGATCGAAAAAATATGAAAAGAGATGGATCCCTATTTTCTAAAATTCTTCACTTGATTTTCTTGCTGTCCGATCCGGACCGCCAGCCGTCCCTTGTTCCACTGTCATCGGCCATCTGTTACCACCACCTACTGTCGGTCTTCTGACCACCAGCCATCAAGAATCACTGCCCTTCCTCCTTTGTTCGGCCAGGAAAGAAAGAAAAAGAAAGAAAGAAGAAGAGAAGAAAAGAAAGGAAAAAGGAAAGAAAAGAGAGAAAAAGATTTCTCTCTCTATTTCTCTCTCTCCTCTCTCTCTCCTTCTCTCTCTAGGATCTTTCTACTTTTTTTTTCTCTCTCTAATTGCATCACGGACTCTAAAAATAAATTTGAGATGAAAATAAGATGACCTGAAATCGCTTCAAAATTCGTGCAGTAGATTGGATCTCAGTCTGGTACTTATTTGAAATTTATAGCATCTGATCATAGTTAATCCATATTAAGTCATCCTGATATGACCTCTGATGATATCGATCATGATTGCCTTATTTGAAGGATACGGAGATTCTTTCCCCACTTTCTCTCTCTACTTTCTCTCTTTAAAATTTTATCTCTTTTCATAATTTTCTCTCTCTAAAAATCTTATGGACCAGTGGAGGGTCCAGATACTTAGATAAATTTTAATTTGGTTGATCCTAGGAGAGGTCCTGAATTTATGTTATTAAAATCGTTTATCCGTAATTTCTCCATATATGATTTTTATGTTTGATCATGGTCACGTAGAGATGTGACTGTCTGTATTAGATGTCGAGTGGAATATCTTATTTTGAAATTCGTAAATCAAAGAGTTCATTGATTCTTATGCTTGGAATAATCATTAGTGGAGGTAATAATCCCTGTACATGATCACTATTATATATACTATTTTATTGTTGGATTTGTATTTTTGATTTTTTATCATTAGATTCTTGTTGATGGATTATCATACTGAGATACTATTGTTTCTCGTATAATTTTTCAATGTACATATATTATGTGTTAATATATATGTATGCCAGTGAATGATGATATGGTTATATGGATATGACATATCTATTTTGAACACACAGTAAATTAAAATTGATTTGATAAATTAATATGTAATAATTAATAAAAAGATATGGTTTGGACTAGCTTCGTCATGTAGAGCAGTCTGCTAGGAGCTTATGCCTGGGACAGCCTCCATGGGCTTATACGTGGATCAGCCAGCCAGAAGTTTATACCTGAGACAGTCCGTCAGGAGCTTATATCTGGGACAGCCCCCACGGGCTTTCATACGTGGGACAGCCAGCCAGAAGCTCATGCCTAGGACAGCCTTGATGGGCTTATGAGTGAAAAATTTGATCAGATAGAGAATTGAGGCATGATTTTGATTAGTCCAATATCGAAAAGAAGGATTAAGAAATTAGATATGTGATAAGAAAATAGATGACAAGACATGAAATTCATACTGAATAAAAGGTTTTCACTGGTGATATATGATAATATTTCCTTCTGACAAGATAGATAATTGACATATGTTATACGGATGTTTGTATTATTTTGGATATTTGATATGAGATTTTATGTTTATTATTATTTTTAAATTATATTATTATAATGGTATGATATGTGGGATTTTTACTAGGCTATAAAGCTCACACCTTATTTTTTTTACTTCTCAGAGTTATAGGATGCTCATAATTTACTATGGTATGAATTTGCGAGTAAGCGGATGCATAGATAGAGTGTCATTGATACCTGATCAGAGGATTGAAAAATTTAAATTATAATTATGTAAGTTTTACTAATTATTATTGAAATTAGATATTATGGATGTTGAGGTTGTAATGAATTATTTTAGGCCTTGCATATTCTTTAGGGCTTGCCCTAAGGAGTGTGCGGCCATCACATATCCGACCCAGGTGTTGGATTCGGGGCGTGACAGAGTGGTATCATAGCATAGGTTATGATCATTTGGGGACTATGATATAAGTGATTAGGTTATGACAGAATGGTATCAGAGCTTAGATTTAAGATCACTAAGAATTATGAAGTGATATCAAAACTTTATGTATGATCAATAGGATGTGACTGAATGGTACACAGCTTAGGTTTAAGATCACTAGGGATTATAAAGTGATATCAAAACTTTATGTATGATCAATAGGATGTGACAGAGTGGTATCAGAGCTTAGATTTAAGATCACTAGAGTTATGAAGTGATATCAAACTTTATGTATGATCAATAGGATGTGACAGAATGGTATCAGAGCTTAGGTTATGATCATTTAGGGACTATGATATAAGTGATTAGGATATGATCTCTAGGAACTGTGAGTTAATGGATACTGAACATAAGGTTATGATTAAGGTGATTCATAAGATTTGGATTTCAATAGATAACCAGAATCTTGGGATATAAATTAAGAGATTGACAAATTTACGATCGTATTGTTTGGAAGTTATATAGCAAACCTTAAAATTTGATGGATTTAGATTATAGTGCGCAGCGAAAGCATGGTAGTTTAAATCATTTAAATTTGATCGAAAGATTAGTTCTAACTCGAAGGGTGTTAAGATAGAGGTTTGAAATTCTGAGTGAAGAGGGTTATTTAAGAGCTTTAAGGTAAGATAAGAGTTTGTGCCCTTAAGGTTTCGAGTTTACAACATACTAATTTCGAGGATGAAATTATTTTAAGGAGGAGAGAATGAAATAATCCAGTCCATTTGGGCCCTAAATCAAGCCCAAAATTTTGAAGCCCAAAAAAAACCCTATGTGCAATGCATGATAGAGAGGAGGAAGAAGACTCCTAACCGGAGTCTTCTTCATTTTCGATTTCATCGAGATTGGGTGGAGGAGAGCCTGGTTAGGTCTAGAAAACTTTTCTATAAATAGACCCCTTGTCCTCCCTTTGATTTCTACCATGGATTGTAGAGAGATTGTCAAAATTTTTCGAGGTGATCTCTATGAGTTGCTGGACGGAAGGAAGAGTCGTCGGAGCTTTCTCGACCATCGGAGCCAAGGTAAGGCTCGATCCTTCCTTCTCTCTCTCTTCCCTATCTTCTCCTGGCTCAAGCCTTGCCACCGACCACCTGTCTTGCCAAAAAAATCAAGAAAAGAGAACTCCTATTTTTCCTATTTTGAATGAACCTTCCTCCTTTTTTTGTCCACCGGCACCGCTATCTATGGTGCCACTCCCCTGGATCATAAACCCCCACCTACTTGCTACCTTTTTCGAAGCTCATGGCTGTCAGTGATCGATCGATGATGGAAAAATGAAGGAAATAATGGAGGTCCCCTGTCTTTCTGAAAATTTTTATTTCTTTGTTGGCCGGCCACTGGCCGTTGGTCGTCTCTTGTTTCTGCTGCCACCGTCCATCCCTTGTTTTCGCCATCGCCGGCCACCTGTTACCACCACCTATTGTCGGTCTTCCGACCACAAGCCACCAAGAATCACTGCCCTTCCTCCTCTATTTGGCCAAGAAAAGAAAGAAGAAAAGAAAAGAAAAGAAGAAGAGAAGAAAGAAAAAAAAAGAAAAAGAGAGAAAAAGAATTTTCTCTCTCTCCTTTCTTTAGAATCTTTCTACTCTCTCTCTTTCTCTCTCTAATTACATCACAAACCCTAGGACAAACTTGAGATGAAAATACGATGACCTGAAATCATTTCAAAATTTGTGCAGTAGGTTGGATCCAGTCCAGTCCCTATTCGAAATTTATAGCATTTGATCATAGTTAATCCATATTGAGTCATCCTAATATGACCTTTGATAATCTCGATCAAGATTGCCTCATCTGAAGGATACAAAAATTCTCTCTCCACTTTCTCTTTCTACTTTCTCTCTCTAAAATTTTATCTCTCTTCATGATTTTCTTTCTCTAAAAATCTTATGGACCAGTGGAGGGTCCAGATGCTTAGACAAATTTAATTTGGTTGATCCTAGGAGAGGACCTGGATTTATGTTATTAGAATCGTTTATCCGTAATTTCTTCCTATATGATTTTTATGTTTGATCATGGTCATATAGAGATGCGACTATCTGCATAAGAGGTCAAGCTGAATATCTTATTTTGAAATTCATAAATCAAAGAGTTCGTTGATTCTTATGCTTGAAATAATCACTAGTGGAGGTAAGAATCCCTATACATGATCACCATTATATATATTACTTTATTATTGGACTTATATTTTTGATTTTATATCGTTGGATTCTTGTTGATGGATTATCATGTTGAGATACTATTGTTGCTCGTATGATTTTCAATGTACATATATTATGTGTTAAATATATGTATACGAGTGATTGATGATATGGTTATATGGATATGACATATCTATTTTGATCACACTATAAATCGAAATTAATTTAGTAAAATCAATATATAATAATTAAATAAAAAGATATGATTTGGACTAGCCTCATCATGTGAAACAGCCCGCTAGGAGCTTATGTCTAGGACAGTCTGTCAGGAGCTTATGTCTGGGACAGCCTCCATGGGCTTATACATGGATTAGCCAGCCAGGAGCTCATGTCTGGGATAGTCCGTTGGATCTTATGCTTGGGATAGCCCCTACGGGCTTTCATACGTGAGACAGCCAGCCAAGAGCTCATGCCCGGGACAGCCTTAATGGGCTTATGAGTGAAAATTTGATCAGATAGAGAATTGAGGCATGATCTTGATTAGTCTAAAGTCGGAAAGAAAAGATTAAAAAACTGGATATATGATAAGAAAACAAATGACAAGACACGAAATTCATACTGAATAAAAGGCTTTCATTGGTGATATATGATAGCATTTCTCTTTTGACAAGATAGATAATTGACATATGTTTATATAGATATTTGTATTATTCTGGATATTTGATATGAGATTTTATATTTATTACTATTTTAAATTATATTATTATAATGGTGTGATATGTAGGATTTTTACTAGGCTGTAAAGCTCATATCCTTCCATTTTTTTTCTTTTCAGAGTTACAAGATGCTCATAATTTACTATGATATAGATTTACGAGCAAGTGGATGCATAGATAGAGTGTCATTGATACTTGATTAGAGGATTGAAGAAATTTAAATTATAATTATGTAAGTTTTACTAATTATTATTGAAATTAGACATTATAGATGTTGAGGTTGTAATGAATTATTTTAGGCCTTACATATTCTTTAGAGCTTGCCCTAAAGAGTGTGCAGCCATCACGTATCGAACCCGGGTGTTGGGTTCAGAGCGTGACAGGCCGCGACGGAGCGAGCGCATGCGGCGGCGCATGGCCTAGCACGTGGACGCACGGGCATGGCCCAAGCCTAGGTGGGTGCGTGTAGGCGCGGCTCGCGTAGATTTCTCACACAATCCATGCACGGTGTGTGGACCGGCGGTCCATGGAGAGGCTGCATGGATCGGGAGGTGCTTCTCAATAATTTCTCACGGTCCATCATAGATCGAACTTGGTTTTGGGTGTTTCCCCAGGTATTTGCGCAATCGGAGGGGGCAGTTGGTGTTGGGTATGATTGTAGTGAGATCTGACGGTCAGGGGAATTTTAGACCTGTGATCAGACTCTTGTCTTCATTTTGAACATGGATTTTGGCCTTTAAGAAGTCCGTGCCGAAACAGAGAGGAACCATGGTGTGCGCAGTCGACAGTGAACCCAGACGAGTGGCAGCCGTGAGCAGAGTCCGATAGTAGGGGCAGTAGACCTTGGAGGGATGCCGACAGAGAGTGAAAGTAGGAGCTTCAGACAAACTGTCAAGCAGCAGACAGCGGTCGCTTTAAGAGTTTAGGGGGTCTTTCTAGAGAGAGCTTTTGTGAGGAAGAGCTTCTTATGAGGGAGAGATTGGATGTATGAGATTTGAAGGTATGATCTCCTCTTATAATTTTTCTTTTTCATAGTGAAGCTTGCATGTCCCATGGAGGTGAGCCTTTTGGCTGATCCACATATTTGATTGTTTCTATTTTGTTCTTCTTTCTTCCTGCTGCGATATATGGTATCCAAAAGATCCTGTGGTGGTGGTGTCTTGATCAGATAATCCTAATAAAAATAAGCTAGAGAGAGAAAGTAAAGAAGAAAATAGAGAGAGAAACTCATAGAGAGAGGAAGTGGAGAGAGAAAGTGGAGAGAGGAGAGAGGAGAGAGGAAGAAGGGAAGAGGGAAACTCTTTCTTCTTTTCTTTTCTTTCCTATTCTTCTTCTCTTTTTTTTCTATTTCTTTCATTTCCTTCTTTCTTCTTCTTTGTGGAAGCAGGGAGGGAAAGGCTTTACACCAGCCATCCCTACGATGGCAATCCTAGATGGCAACAATATCCTTCGATGGCTTCAACTGTCGGACACTCGAGCATGATTGCATTCGGTGATAGCAGCCAGTCCGATGGAAGAAAAGAAGAACAAAGTAGGGAGGTCTAGTCTCTTAAGAAATCAAATGGTCGATGGCTCAATTCGACTGTCAAAAGCTTCCTACAGTTTGAAAAAAAGAAGATAAAGGAGAATAGGAGTTTGTTACATCAACTCCGACGGTCAATTGACAGTGGCTCACCAGAAATACACTATGGAAAGAACCCTTTGATCTAGGCAAAACATCAACAAGCAAAAGAAATGCGTGGACTACTATAGTGGTGGTTGGATGATTCAATCGTGCTACCAAAATCTCCCTCTAGCTTAGAACTCGGCATGCGACGGCCATGCCCATATGAAGCGATCTAGGCCTGGTCCCACGATCGCCCATGATTTCTTGAAAGGAAGCCACCTCTAGTTGGCAGCTTTCCATTATCGATCACCTTTTGTATGTGTCAGACCCTCACCTTTCATTTCTTTTTGTTCTTTGCTAAAAAAATAGGAGGCAAAATAATAATGTATATGACGATGGAGTGGAACCAACAACATGCCCACCTCTCCTCGTGCGTTCGCAAACACCAACTTATAATTTAATGAACAACTGGCTTGTAAACGATTCCGATCTAGTTTAGCTACATGAATGGCTTATCTTCTACAAATAATGAGATATATGTTAGGACAATAAATGATCGAGGATGATCTTGGCATCCTTAGAAACTTTTGAGGTTGGTTGGTTGGGGTAAGCTAGTATGAAAAAAAGAATCTCATATCAGATTATCATATTTGGTATAAAAGAAATGAGAAAGAGAGATGATAAAAAATTAATGGGCCTATATTTATTTTTGGAAAAGAAGGTAAAATAAATACCATGAAGGATTGGTATTTGATAAATTTCTATGGTAATCCATTCTTGATAAAAATATTCTTAATAAAGCTGTATATGTAATCATTGAATTTATTGTGATGTCTTTTCAAATTTATTTAATAAAAGTTTTATAAAAAATTAAGATGAAGATGGCATTTTGCAAAGAGCTATGTAATTATAGTCATTATATAAAATTAATTGAAAATGATAATACTATCCTAGTATTAAAAATTATTTTATATTGAAAGATATATTTATAAATTTTATCATATTTTGATATAGTATTACCTCCAACTAAACGTAGTAATCTTTTTTCAGTATTATTTTTCAGAGTAATTTTTATACTAATCAAATATAGTAAAAGTTATTTTTTTCGTAATTATTTTTCAAATAATTATTTTTATAATCATCAAATTATCCCATAATTTGATACACTCCAACTAAATCAGAATTCTGATTTGCTTTAAAAGCCAAATGAGTAGACTAGAGATGGCTGACCTCTCAACTTGCAACCTCGATGACTAATTACTCGAGTTGAGTAGAACATCCTCCCCAAACATGCATGGGGTTTTGGCAATTCCATCGTATGCCAAAATTGTTGTGGCTAGACCTAGAGTTTATTGGGACATGATTAGCCAAAGATGTGGGATTTTGGCTATAAAAAAAGCTCGAAAAGCTATCCATGAATATAAGAAAAGGATGAAGGCTCTATCTACGAACTTCTATTAGTGGTATTATTCTCCTTTTTCTTCTTCCTGTTGGGATCTGACCATGCAGCAAAAAATAATTTTAAATTAAAATTAATAAATTAATAGCTTTATCAAATAAACTATCGAGCTGGAATTCAAATCCTAAAATCACCTTGTCGATATCGATAAAAAAAAACAAGCATGCAAAACAGATAGAATTTTACTTTACCAAAAGAAAGAAGTGGCACATTGGTGTTCTCTACGAGACTCCAAAGTAGAAGTCCTCCAATGGTGATCCACACGAAAGTTGGCCAAGGTCCTTCCCAACCGGTGCGCCGCCGCAGCCTTATCTTCTCAAGAACACTGCCGACTTTGAACTCGTAGTACGACCGTGCCAAAGCCTAGTCACCTCCAAGCTTACCATCAAGATCACACCAAGAAGACACTCTTCAAATATCTCACAATCTAGGATTTGATTTTTGGCTCCAACATATGAAAAAATCAAACCCTAGGGCACACTAGCAACTCATGTTAAATTTCTCACCACCCTTCTTACAACTTTTGCCACTCAATTTTTCTTTGTCTTTTTTTCTAATTTTTTTTAATTTTTTTTATGATTTCCACATCCCTAATCTCTGGTTTCAACCCAAAATCATAGTAGCTAGCTATGTGGGACATCACATATAAATAAGGGACCAAGAGACATGTCATGGGATGAAGGGGCGCCAACCTTTGGCGCTCCAACTTCTCACATGGTGAATAAATTCATCAAGTAGAATTTTTGATGCATGAGATACTTGAATAGAAGGGCTCTCTTTCTTTTGCATGCCATAAAATTTTACTTAATTTTAGCAACAAATCAATGGATATCTGATCAAGAATTTAAGGCAACACGTATTAGTTAAGAGCCTTCATGAAGATGGACTCTCCAACTTCACACATTGAAAAGAGGTGGGGCAGCATTTATTTTGGTGTGATTTCTGATGGATATAGAGGAGTCCTTCTCTACTTAAAACTATTTTAAGTTGGATAAAAATCTAATTTAAATTGATCTAATCCCATTAGATCAAATGCAACTGGTCTAGGTTAGCTCAAACACTTTGATCTAAACCAATTTAGGAACTTGGGTTAATACAATATACTAGCATATCAAATTAATCCATAGAATTTATATTAAACTCTAATTAGATCAGAACAAGATCAAATTTTAAAGTGTGTGATCCATTGAGTTCCAAATCTAGCTAGCAGTAGATCAAGACTTTCGACGTAACCCTAATCCGATGAGATTAGGTCACCCGAAGAGTCTCCATCAACTTGGACTCTTTCAAATTAATTTTAAAATTAAATTTTTTAATTCTAATAAATCCACAAGTCAAGATTGATGTCTACCAATATGTCATGACTATCCGAAAGATTTAAAATTTTGATAAAAATTATCAAAATATCCTTCAGTGGTAAGTTACCGTATAATTCAGTCCTTCAGTCAAACAATATCTCAGATGAGCTATGGATATAAAAATATGTCAAACCCAATCACTTATCTTTATATATCTCGATCTGAAGGTGATGATTCAGTTGATGATATATTAAA
>KE505321.1:308370-318774 GCA_000441515.1 Elaeis oleifera | reverse complement strand
TAGGTCAATATAGGGAACTCATTCTCTAATGAGCACCCATATCTTTGTATTAGTGTCACCACACAAGTAATTATGAGATCAACAACCCTCATTTCTAAGCATACATAGGATATGCCAGTCTTATTGGTATCATTGATCTCCGACTCAATGTAGCAATGACTAAAAATATTTTAGATCAGGGCTATCAAGGATTTAGGTCTCACTGGTGTGATCTCATCACGGCCCTAAAATCATCGCCTAGACCTATGGGGTTCATTATAATCTTTAGAACAATAAGATGCAGCATATAATGAATCAAAATATCTATTTATTGATAATATAATATCAATTACATGAGTCTGAAAGATAAATTATAAAAAATATCCTATCGCATCCCATATGCGATTGACTTGTAGGGCATTATTCTTTCACTTCCTTGCTTGCCACCAAATAAATCTTTTTAACTTAAGCATCGGAGTGACTAGTTGAAGCCAATCCGATAAGCTTTCTAATTTTTACTTATTGCCTTATAGGTTCATGAAGGTAATCTACATCGGTATCTCAAAATTGATGACAATATACTAGCAATAGATCAATGGCATATATGAGCATCAATAATAATAAGATATAATCTAGTGTTGGATGAATTGGTGTATTGAAGGCACAGTGGCTATCTCTCACTTATAGTGTCGATGCATGGTGATTGTTGGGATAATAACAATAGGCCCACCTAATCCAATAGAGATTATGTGCAAGGAATGAATTGATACCTAGAAGAAGCACTCAAATTTGAATAGCAGTTATCATAATACTTTTAGAGACTTTATACAATGTTATATAAATGGGTTTTTCTATGATACTCTAAAGGATAAAATCATCTTTTATCAAAATCAAAATTCTGACCATACGATCCAATGTGGATGACCAAAATTTATGTTGCTCCAAGAATTGATTTTGATGATTACAAACTATTTGAGGGGACTACTAATGAGTTTCTTATCTTTAAAAATATTTTAATATTATTTCAGATAATCCAAAATATTGAGTTTAAAAGCTCCATCAAGTGTGCCAAAGTTGAAGTTTTTACAAGTTGGAGCCATTTTTGAAGCCTTTTGAAAGTGTCAATTTGATTCAAATTCATTTAAGAGTATTTGGTAGTGTTCTAGTAAGTTTTGAACTTTAAATATATGAAAAACTAGATTGGAACAAAATGAGACGACCTAACTAGGTTATTCCTTTTATTGGGTAGCCGGCACACACTGTTTTTGGCTTGTGGCACGTAATGGGACAACCGATAGGTCGACCCTGAGATCCAGAGATCAAAATAGAGAACCTATTTTCTGACTGGCTAAATGAGGCGACTCATGAGACTATCCATTCACAGTGGGACGACCCATGGGTCGATCTATTCTAGGCGAACACTCATAATGGCTAGTTTCAGTCTGTTTTGATATATTTAATACGCATTAAACACACTCCAATAACTTTTAACCGATACTAAGATACTCTCAAGTCCAAATGAAGACTATAAATACTCTCTAGAGGTAGAAAATCAAAAAAGATTCATGCATTCAAGCTCACATTTGCGAAAGAGAAAGAAAAACTTAGAAAGAGAGGAAAGAAGCATTCAATCAGCTCACCAACCACTCTCCAGCTACATTCAAGTGTGCCAATCATTTGAGAATGTTCAGCAAAAGCTTTTTTTCTTGAGTATTGTATTTTCATTGCTTTTATTGTGCTTATTTAAGGAGCTGTTTGTGATGAAATTCTTGTACACTCATTTCTTCCTGTTGTACATTGGGTTTTGAGTTTTGGGGGTTCCAAAACTCAGTTAGGTTGATCCGAACCTGAAATTAGAGTATTTGTGGGTTGGTTTGTACCCAGAAAATAAGTATTCTTGCTTGGATAGCAAGGGTCAGTGTTATCCGATGGGTTGTATCTTGAAATTCTTTTAGTGGATTGAATTTTCAAGTAGAGACTTAGGAAGTGGATGTAGGTGCAAGGCTAGCAGTGAACCACTATAAATCTCTTGTGTTTATTGGGCTTGCATATCTTCTTTCATTTATTATGCTCTATACTTGTTACTTGTCATTTGTGATTGATTTTATTTGTTAGCTAATCAATTCACCCACTCAATAAGTATAGCACATTACTTGAGAGCACTAATCACAAAATTTTAAAAGACCCAATTCACCCCCCTCTTGGGCTCCATATCTGGACAACAAGTGGTATCAGAGCTCGATGCTCTAGTCCTTGTTTGATTTAACCATCAAGAGCCAAAGATCTATAGCAGCCCAATTTAGCATATCTCTAGTCGAGGGGCAATCCACAAATCGACCTTCACTTTTCAATGGATCCAACTATACCTATTGGAAAGCTCGGATAAGAATATTTATCCAAGTACTTGACTATGATATGTGGAGTATCATAGTAAATGGATCTCACACACCCATAAAGTTGATTGATGGTGTATCCTTCCCTAAGCTGGAAGGTGAATGGGATGAATTTGATAAAAAAATGACTCAACTCAATACTAAAGCTATGAATATCTTATATTGTGCTTTAGATGTAAATAAATTTAACCATATTTTCACTTATAATTCAGCTAAAAAAATTTGGGATAGGTTATAAGTTACTCATGAGGGCACAAATCAAGTAAAGGAGTCAAAATTAATATGCTTGTGCATAATTATAAATTATTTAAAATGAAACCTGAAGAGTCTATAACATAAATATTTACTCATTTCACTGACATCATAAACGATCTAAAAAGTCTTGAAAAGTATTGTTCTAATAGTGATCTAGTAAGAAAGTACTTAGGTCTCTACCAAGATCATGGGAGGCAAAGGTCACAGCGATTCAAAAACTAAGGACTTAAACACTCTGCCTTTGGAGGAGCTACTTGGATCCCTCATGACCCACATGCTGACCATGAAGCAACATTCTGAAGAAGAGACTAGAAGAAAGAAGACAATTGCTCTCAAATCAACAGCGCAAGAAGAAGAAGATTCAGAAAAATCAAAAAATAGTGAAGAAAATGAGGACTTGACATTAATCACTAGAAAATTCAGACACTTTATAAAGAAAAGAAGATAAAAGACCAAGAGAAGACCACCAATTAAAGAGGAGCTGAGTAAAAAAAGAAAAAGAGCAGCCTGTCATCTGTTATGAATGTAAAAAGTCAGGCCACTTTAGATCGAACTATCCCTAGCTCAAGAAAAGTCAGAAGAAGTTCAAAAAGAAAAAGGCAATGATGGTTATGTGGAGTGATAGTGATGACTCCACCTCAGATGAAGAATCCCATGAAGAAGCCAACCGTGCCTTATGGCACATGAAAATGAGATAACCCTTGAAACTCAAAATAATTTTTTATGATGAACTGTAAAAAGTCTTTCATGAACTTTTGAATGATCTAAAAAAATTAAGATTAAAAAATAAGATCTGAAATTAAAAAACCAAGCACTAGCTAAAGAAAAGGAAGAAACAGCCAACAAAAATAAAGAACTAAAAATGAAATATCAAACTCTATTGAAAGAAAAAGAAGAAATTTTAAGCTTAAATAAAACTTATAATAAAAAATCAAAATCTTAAGGAAGAAGTAACCAAATTGAACCAATAGTTGATAGATTTATCCTAAGCTCAGATAAACTATAAATGATTATTGACAGTCAAAAAGTAGCGTATGATAAAGCCAGACTTGACTATAATACTCTTAGAAATAAAATTTTAAAAATATTTTGTTAATGCATCCATAAATAAATTATCAAATATTACTTATTTAAATGTGGTAAAGTAGGACATAAAGCTTATGCATGCTTATCAAACAAATTTGTTGGTACAAATATTAAAAAATATGAATTTCAAAGAACCATTGTGACTAACCCCAAAGTACCCAAGTTAGCTTGGGTACCTAAGTTAAAACTTGACTTTATGTGTGCAGATATGTCTTGCATCTCAAGAGACAAAACGAAAGTGGTATCTTGATAGTGGGTGCTCAAGACACATGATCAGTGATGAATCTCAATTCATCATGTTGGAAGCTAAAAATGGAGGGATGGTCACCTTTGGAGATAATGGCAAAGAAAGATCATCAGCATAGGTAACATTGGTATCACTCTCTCCATTTGTATTGAAAATGTGTTACTTGTAGATGGTCTTAAGCATAACCTTTTAAGTATTAGTCAATTATGTGATAAAGGTTATAAAGTAATTTTGAATCATCTATATGCATTGTAACTAGTCCTTTTGATGATAGCACTAGATTTATTGGGCATAGGCATGGTAATGTTTACATGATTGATTTGGATAATCTTTTCATACAAAACATGCAATGTCTTGTGGCTATGAATGCTAAAATCAATGAAACTAGTTAGCTTTGGCACCGTAGGCTTGCACATATTAGTATGTACATACTATTAAAATTATTAAAAAGATTTAATTTTGGCTTGTCAAAATAAATTTTAACAAAGACAAAATTTGTGAGACATGCCAATTAAGTAAATAAACAAGAGTTTCTTTTAAAGCTAAGAACATTGTTTCAACTTCTAAACCTTTAGAACTTTTGCATATGAATTTGTTTGGTCCTACAAGGATAACTAGTCTAGGAGGTAAAAGATATGGTTTGTAATTATTGATAACTTTTCATGTTTCACTTGGGTCTTATTTTAGCATCTAAAGATGAAGCATTTTCAGTATTTTCTAAGGTTTGCCAAAAATTTCAAATGAAAAGGTTTATCAATTGTTTCAATTTATAGTGATCATGGTACTAATTTAAAATAAGATTTAAAAATTTATGATGAAAAGGTATAGATCATAATTTTTCAACACCTAGAACACCACAACAAAATGGAGGAGTAGAGAAAAAAATAGGACCCTTGAAAAAATGACCCATACCATACTATGTGAGAGTAAGCTCCCAAAATATTTTTGGACAGAAGCAATCAACACAGCATATTACATCTTAAACCATGCATTAATAAGATCAATTTTAAAAAATACCTTATGAATTATGGAAGGTAGAAATCTAATATAGAATATTTCATATTTTGGTTACCGTTGCTTTGTTTTAAATAATAGTAAAGATAGCTCAAGTAAATTTGATACTAAATCTGATGAAGCTATCTTTCTTGGCTATTCCACTTCTAGCAAAGCTTATAGAGTTTTTAATAAAAGAACACTAGTAGTGAAAGAGTCAATTCATGTAGTTTTTGATGAAACTAATGATCTTTCATTAAGAAAGAGAGAGGATGCTGATGATGCAGGTATCATAGAAGGAGAAATAAAAGAGCTCACCATCAATGACTCAAATGAGCGAAACAAAGAACAGTTGGAAGAAAATATGAGAATGAGAGCATCAATAATCAAATCATTCAAGAACAACCTCAAGATATAATTAATCTTCCAAAGGAATGGAGGTATGTCCATAATCACCCCAAAGAACTAATAATTGGTGATCCAGTACAAGGGATAAGAACTCGATCCTTTCTTAAAGATGTATATAATTATATAGCTTTTGTTTCACATCTAGAACCTAAAATAATAGAAGAAGCTGAACAGGACCATAACTGGATAATTACTATACAAGAAGAGTTAAATCAGTTTGAAAGAAACAATGTATAGACTCTTGTTGCTAGACCTAAAAATCATCCAATAATCGAAACAAATGGGTATATAGGAATAAATTAGATGAAGATGGTAATGTAATTAGAAATAAAGCAAGATTAGTTGCTAAAGGATATAATCAATATGAAGAAATTAATTTTGATAAAATATTTGCACCTGTTGCTAAACTAGAAGCCATAAGAATGCTGCTTGCTTATGCATATTTCATGAATTTTAATTATTTCAAATGGATGTTAAAAGTACTTTTCTAAATGGTTATATTACTGAAAAAGTATATGTAGAGCAACCCCCAGGCTTTGAAAATCATAAATATCCAGATCATATATTTAAGTTAAACAAAGTATTGCATGGTTTAAATAAGTCCCTAGGGCTTGGTATAAAAGATTAAGTAAGTTCTTACTAGAAATAATTTTCAAGAAAAAAGTAGATACAACTCTTTTATAAAAAGAAAGATGAAAAATTTAGTTATACAAATATATGTTGATGATATTATATTTGGATCTACTAATGAAGTCTTGTGCTGAGAATTTGCCAAGCTCATACAGGGAGAGTTCGAGATGAGCTTGATGGGAGAACTCACGTTCTTCCTCGGACTTCAGATCAAGCAAATGAAGGAAGGGATCACCATCATCCAAAATAAGTACATAAGAGAACTATTAAAGAAATTTGAGATGGAGAGGTCCAAAAGTGTAAGTACTCTTATGACCCCTTCCTGTAAATTAGATAAGGATGAATATAGCAAGATTGTTGATTCAAAGCTTTATAGATGCATGATAGGTTTCTTGTTATATCTTACTGTCAGTAGATCCGATATAATGTTGAGTATTTATATGTGTGCTAGATTTCAATCAAATCCTAAGGAATCTCACTTAAATGTTGTTAAAAGAATTTTCAAATACTAAAAGAAACACAAAACTTAGGATTTAATTTCTAAGTAATCTTCTATTGATTTAATAGGTTATTCAGATACAGATTTTGCTGGACGTAGGTTAGATAGGAAAAGTACTAGTGAAACTTACCAATTTCTAAGAGTCAACTTAATCTCTTGATTTAGTAAGAAGCAAAAATTCGATGGCATTGTCTACGATCGAGGCCGAGTACATTGCAGTTGGAAGTTGCTGAGCTCAAATCTTATGGATTAAATAACAACTCATAGATTTTAGAATTGAATTTAAAATATTTCCATAAGATGTGATAATACTAGTACATTAATTTGATCAAAAATCTAATCCAACACTCTAGGTCAAAATATATTGAAATTAGACATCACTTTATAAGAAATATGTTCAAAATAATGATGTAACTCTTGAATACATAAATACTGAAAAGCAATTAGCTGATATTTTCACTAAAGCATTAATAAAATAGATTTTGTGAAATTAGAAGAGAATTAGGCATCTTAGATCTTTTTGCTTGATCCTTCATCATAATTTCTCTCTCAAAATTCATCCTAAGCTTCTTGACTTCATCATCTTAATTTTGGAAGGTATCTATCTTTTTTTGAGGATTATTTCAAGTCAATTAAAATCATTAGTTTATTTGGATATGATCTCGGATTTTTTTCATTGAAATTCTCCATCAAAATCATACCAAAATTTATCTAAACTCTACATGATCATCTCAAGTCGATACAAGTATTTTCAATTTTTTGATTTTTTATTTATTTTTGAATTATTTTTTCATCGCCTGAACCTTCTCTGGATGGGACGATCCATGGGATGTCCCAATTGACCGGGCAAATGGATCTCATGTGGGATGATCCACTTGAATTCCTTGCTTAAACCCAAATGGGCCGACTCATTTACTATTCTTCTTCCTCCTCTCCTTATCCCAAATCGAAACCCTACTCCAAGCTCCCCACCGACCACATCCTCTTAAATCCAAACCTTAATTCGCCCAAAAATCTCTTGTTTCTACCTTAAAATCTAGGGTAAAGACTTCCTCTCAACCTATCCTTGATCAAAGCCCTCTTTTCTTGCTCACCATCAACCTTAAACCCTCATCTCAAAATCCGAACAAACTCCTCAAAATCCCTTACTCCTCTTCATTTCCATCTATCTTTCACCTCCACTATCCTCTTGGCCGGTTCTCTTGCTATCATTGGGACAATGGCCCCCAAGATACGGCTGTCCCAAAGAAGGAAGTCTGTGAGGTCATTGGAAGCTGAAGAAAGAAGGAAGAGGACTGCTCAAGTTCCTGTTCAAGCCTCTCCTCCCATAACCCCATGTAAGATCCCTCTTTCTGCAAGAAAGGTTGCTTTCGAAAAAAATGTTGATTTTCGATTCTTAAGAAGTGATGGATTTATAATTGATGAAAATTAATCAAACAAGGGTGGAGATTTTCTGTAGTCTATCTGAGCCTGTATATATTGACCTGGTTAAGGAGTTTTATTCAAATCTAGTATTCACTGATGGGGTTCTAAGATCAATAGTAAAGGGTGTTCAAATTATCCTAAATGCTCCTAGGTTGGGTAGACTTCTTTAAATGCCCTATGAAGGAAGTTGCCTCGATAAGCTTCCAAGGAAAGAGATCGGGCTTAGGACCATTTTAGGAAGAGAGGATGTAGAGGGGTTCATGAAAATTGAGGCTAAGGATTTGAATGTGGAGATGAGATTGCTCCACCACATGATTTCCAAGATCTTCTTCTCCAGAGGGGAAGATATGATTTGATGATTGGTCGAGACATCTGTTTGATGCATCATGTAGTCTCTGAGTTTTTACTAAATTTGCCATTCCTGATGATTGATGCCATGAGGGAGGTATTGAATAAATCCAAGACTCCCTTGCCCTATGGAATGGCTCTGACAGTGATATTTAGGGAGTCTGGTGTGAGATTTGAGGAAGAGGTTGTTTGCAGATTATTGAACACTAACACCTACAACGATCACTCTCTTCGATGTATGGAATTCATCAGAGTGGATGGTCGTTAGACCAAGAGTTGAGGTGCTGCTGTGGAGGAGGAGGAGGAGTGTGCTAAGGGAGAGGGTCCCTCATCACCACTTGAGCCCAAACAGAGCCCTGATGTTCATTTTGTATCAGAACCTGAGGCAGAACCCTCAGTCAGTGCACCCCTGTCTACGAGCCGTGCCGTGCCATCATCACTTAGATTGGGGGAGGATGAGATGGGATTGTTAGCTAAGCAAGTAGTGGTATTCTCTCCATCCAGCAGCAGCAGCTCCAGGAGCAGGTCCTTCAGCAGCTTCAGCAGTTCAAAGTATCAGCAGTAGATTTTTCAACAAATGCAGCAGCAGCAGTATCACCCACCTCAACCGAGTTCTTTTCTGCCTCTTCTTCAGATCTCTCAGTCGTGCCATACATTCCTTTTTGGTACAGCTATTGTCTAACCTGAGCTCCAGATTGGAGAGTGTAGAGAGCTCTATGCTCAGGTTTAGTGGCAGGATCTTTGATATTGAGAGGGAGATCAAACTGATACTGGATTCACTATCAGCAGGAACGAGCACATCGAGTAGCTCTTCACCTCAGTTAGCTGTTCTAGCTCGAGAGATTGAGAGACTCCACAGCCTTCTTCGATCGACACTTGAGCTGATCCGGATTGATATCAGAGACTCGAGGGATTTTGTTTTTCTGATCTTGAGGGGCTCAGAGTTTCAGTGAGAGAAGTCCTCTCCCAGCTAGATACCATTAGGACTCAGCTCCAGTCCAGACCCTCCATATCTAGTGAGCCTACTTTTGTTCAGCCTATCGCCTTCCATCCTCTGACATCTTCTACTCGGATCAGGCCATCCAGTCGAGGTCGAGGCTGATTCTATTTCAATTGTTTTGATCTTGAGCTCGATACCCATGCTCTCTGATCTGATCATTTTGTATTAGCTGGTTTAGGTTTTATACTACTTAGTTGTTGTTTGTTTCAGTTGTTATATTTTGTTGAATGTAGGAGAATCTTATGTTCATAGATTTGTATTATGAATGGATGTACTTGACTCTTGTAATCTCTTATTTGTTGTACTTAATGTATGAAGTTATCTATTATCATCCTTTGTGAGGCCAACTTCTGTTCATATGTGAATGAATGAATATCTGTTCAGTTAAAGTTACTCTAATACCTGACGTAGAATCATAGCTCATTAAAAATCTTACTCTCTCTAGTCCATTTTGATGATATCAAAAAGAGAGAGAAGGTAGTCTATCTTAAATTTTATGAATTTCTTGAATATTGCTCTAATACATCAATTTTGCTCTGATACGTCCATCTTGACTTTCATTTTGATATTTTTGCAAAATACTCTGATACTTCCATTTTTGATTCTTGCTCTGATACTTTTATCTTTGCTTTGATATCAAAAATAAGGGAGAAAGAAAGATTCTTTTTATATACATATAGCTCTGATACTAAAACAAGAAAGAGAAAAAGAAGAGTTTTTTAACCAAAGAGTTTTTATAAACCATTTTTGCTCTGATAATAAATATAAGAAAAAATTTTACAGCTTGACCACTTTTTATATAAGAAAGGGAGAGAATTTTTTTAAAGTGGTCAAAATGGTTACTTTCATCTTTTCATATAAGAAAGAAAATTTTACTGGTTGAAACAATTTTTGGCAAAACTTTAATACTTTCATAAGCAATTTTCAGCAAAAAAGAGAACGTATGATTTAAAACATCCCAACTTGCTGATAATGTGAATCTCATGATACTCTATAACTTATGCTTAATCTTTGGCATGTTCTTACAAGTGCTTCACAAACTCAATCCCTTGAGCTTTATGAATCTTTTTTTTTGAACACTCAAATATTTGTCATCATCAAAAAGGAGATTGTTGCTTCAAAAATTGATTTTGATGATCAC
>KE505321.1:206081-224359 GCA_000441515.1 Elaeis oleifera | reverse complement strand
AACAAGAGGGGGCACAGCTCTTAAGAGTGGGGCATGGGTTTCTCACAACAAAAGGAGAGGAGGCATGGGGAATAAATAGCATATGGGTGGTTATGAGTTGGTTAAGTCCTATTCCAAATAGGACTTATGATTCTTGATCAAATTCTAACTAATTCTAAGATCAATTATTGGTGAACGTAGGCGATTTCATGTATGTATTCAAAATTTTTTTGAATAAATTACAGTAGAAGATAATTAGATTAATCATATTAATCTAATATGCATATGATCTAATCATCAAATCAACCTACTCTAGGATCTATGACATGATATGTTGCATATAAAATCTAAAAAATCTAGATGATAAAATCTGCATGCATGGATGTAAGTAGTAGATCAAATCTACACTTATCTGAGTTCAGAACTCGATACCTGAGCATGGATCAATGATCATTATTACTGAAAGACATGGTGAAAATAATTCTTGCTGGTTGCTCGCAGCTGCACACATGTCCGGCCTCTATGAAAGTTCACTCGAAGCTCCAATTTGATTGATCTTCTCGAGAGTGTCAGCTCACGTGAAGACCTTCTTCTTGACTGATCTAGATCCTTTCTTCAAATCTTTAGAATATTTTATAGGTTGAAGATAGACTTCTAGAGGAGATGAAGAGGTAGAAAAAAAAATGAAAAAAAATATTTTTTTAATTTATTCTCTCTTCCCAAATTCTTAGGATCAAAAATTTAGAATTCAGATTTTTACGCACATCGAAAGAGAGAGGACTCTCCTCTCTTTTTCTCACATCAAGAACCATGCCCCAAGCACCTTCATGTGAAGAACTCTTCTTCTGGTTTCTCTCTTACATGCACACACAAATAAAATCTTTTTATTATGGCATGTAAGGAGTAGGGGAGAAGAGTCCAAGAGATCTTGGACTCTTGATGTGTTATCGCACCTCTTCAAATCTCACATCAAAACACACCCAAAAATATGGACACCCTTCCCATATTTTTTTATTGTAAACTAGTTCTCCAACTAATTTTTCACAAAAAATCTCTTCAAAAGGTCACACACAAAAGGTCACACACATTCTTGCAAACATCGAATGTTGTAATGTATTCTGCCTCGTAAATTGAATTTAGCTATAATTTTTCTGCAATTGGAACTTTTTCAATAGATTGCTCCATTATTTATGGTAAGGATGTGTTCCGACACGTTCTTGCTACTATTATGTTCAACTAAAAACTGAAGTCATACTCTATAAATTTTAAGTCAGATTCTCCATAACCGAGTCACTGGTCCTTAGTATTTCTCAAATACCTAAGGATGTCCTTCCAGTGATTCTAACTCGGATCTTGTAGGTATCCACTCACTACCCTAGTGAGTATACCATATCCGATCTCATACATAGTGTACATGATAGAACAAATTTTACTCATAAACACTCTATGTACGTTGGACTGGGATAATTCAAGCAGCCTCTTAGATCTATCTCTATAGATCTTCATCCTTAGGATGAGGGATGCTTTCCTAAGTTCTTTGTGGAGAACAATGATAATAGTGAAACCTTCATTCTCTGTAATGTAAGGAATGTCATTTTCGATTAAGAAAATTTTATTCACATACAAAATAAGAAATACACTCACAAAACTATTAACCCATTTGTATTTGCAGGATTCTTCTTTGTTCTCAATGAAACTATGCGTTTTGATCCCTTATCAAAATGAATGTTCTAACTCTGAAATATTTCAGCATTGTCATATGAGAAGTATCTCATTATGGTCAATACTATAATGTTGATGATATCCTTAGGCAACCAGATGAGTTTGGTAGGTCTCCACCTTCTTGTCTGTGCTCTTTGATCCTATTGAAGATCCACTTACACTCTATGAGTTTTATCTTTTCGAGTGGATCAATGAGTGTCCATACACTGTTGACCTTCATGGACTCAATTTCGGACTCTATGGATCCAAGTCACTAATCGGAGTCGGACCTCTGCATGGCATCCATGTAGGTGATCAAATTCTTGTTGTTCTCATCGAGTTTAATAGGATCACGTCTCGAAATAAAAATCAAAGTATCTATCCAACGGATGCGGTACTCTACTGGATCTTTTAATGGTGCTTTTACAATAGATTTGGGTTCTAATCAAATCCGGTTCTATGGGTTCACTAGATTGTGTTGGTTCTTCTATCTGTCTTAATGGTGCTTTTACAATAGGTTCTGGGTTTGATCTAATCAAATCTGGTTCTATGAGTTTACTAGATTATGTTGGTTCTTCTATCTGTCAAATTTCATAAGTTTCACATTAAAGATATTAGTTTTTCACCAAGGTACTCTTTTCTGAAAGGATTGCCGAACAACTTTTATTCTTTAGCATGGTAGAAGTTATATCCCCTAAATTCTTTAGGATTACCCTACAAATAATACATATAGGATCAGGATCCAAGCTAATTGGTCTGAAAATGCTTGACATAAACTGAACACTCTCAAATTCTAAGATAAGAAAGTACCGACTTAAGCCTAGTCTATATCTCATATGGAGTCATTGCGACTGATTAATTCGGAATCCAGTTCAGAACATAATAAGAGTCTTAAGAGCATCATTCTAAAAGAAGATTGACAGACTTATAAACTCCATCATGGATCGAACTATGTCTAACAAAGTCAATTCTAATAAGAGAGAATCTTATTCTCTTTTAGATACGTCAAAAACTCATCGGAAGGACATTCTCCTCTTTGGATTGACCAAAGAGTTTAATGTTCTTCTCAGTTCATTTCTTTATCTTATTAAAAATTATTTGAATATTTAAATAATTAAATTTATGATAAATATGTTCGTAGATCCAATACATCAGTATATATCAGATTCAGAACATCTTTGGCTCATTCACCTTTTCTAGCAAAAGATGATTCGGTCATCTTACTAAAGAGATAGGATTGACAGGTTGACAATGATTCACAATCATTGACTTTGAAGATTATCTTCTATTAATCCTATTCTTGTTTATATGATCGAGCCTAAATTATCAAAGGTAGGCTTCCATGGCATTATCTACTCTAAGGAGTTTGTTTGTTGTGTATAGCACACTAACAGGCTGTGTAAATATCATTTTTTAGTTGTCCACATAATTTTGCCATCATTCATAATGATATCACAAAATTATTAGACAATAGTGGCAATCACTAAAATGACATTGTTAGAATTGAAAATAGGCTCGATGATTCTTAGAATCAGGATTGAAATATAACTTCCATCTTCAATGTTCAGAAATCTCTTACAATTTTTAATCTTTCTACTAACCTGAAGTCATTACAATAATTTACATGGACTTCTGATATCCAATACCTAGGTAGTAGTATCACAGATAGAAAAATCATAAGGTGTTATCGTATAAGTACCTTATCAGCAATCCTTTGCTGATTTCTCTTTCTTAGCCTGTTCGGATCAAGAAATTCTGCCAAACTAGGTTAATCTTAGACTCTTTTGTTAGTTCAGACTCTTTAGCCCAAGCATGACTCTCTTGCACCTTCTTTTCATTTTTTTTTCAAAGATTGTTGCCCCATTCAAGATACATCTTCAGAGGTGTAAAAGAACTCCTTCAATATTTGAAGGATTTTCTCCCACTGAGCATCATCAAATTTACAACTAAATTCATGTTCTTTACTACTCTCAAAGAATACCACACGACGATATGATCATTTGGCCACTTTTTATAAGTGCCTTTGATCGCATCATGTGTGTTGGATATGGAAACATCAGGTGCTGGATCCATAATCATATTTAGGATCCATTCGTGCTCTAGAAATATTTACAACTTTCAATACCATCTATCGAAGTTGGATCTTATAAATAAGTCACTGTCAAACAGTGAATGGAGCAATGGATATCTAGTCATAACTGAAAGAAAATATAAGACCTCAATATTTATGAATTGATTAAGTATAAAGACTTGGACTTTAGTCTCAAGATTCTTTCACTATTTATATGAATTGGTAGCTTTTATTTTAATTCAAAAATTATTTAATCCTTTAGCAGGTACTAGAATCCACACAGACTGCATATAGGTCCGAGGATGGCTCGATCAACCCATATGCACCTATGGATAGGTTCTCAATCAATTATTTTTTAAATAATTTTTAGTAGTTAATTTAGTCCCAGATTTAATTTCAGTAGGTGATAGACCTCTATTGAACATTTCGGTTAGGTCAAACCTTAACATGAACCTACTTAGTGATTCTAACTAATGAATGATCAGGTCCAAAGATGGCTCGATCAACTCAACCATCATCAGATAGTACAATAGAGTCATCATATGATGAATGATAATTTTATCATTCAGAGAAAACAACAGATGGATGGTGCTTGCAATATCAATCATAAATAATAGACCCATTATCATTCACCTTAATGGGAGGCTATGATCCAGTTATCCCTATAACTAGCTCATTTTATGGATCTAATAATTAAAAATTTAATTAATTTAGAGAAGAGAAAGAAAAGATCAATCAGTAGACCACAATCCTTCCACTATCTTCACCAAGTCATTTAATCGAATTTGGGTCATGCTGATCGAACTGGCACCTAGATCAGTCACACTGATCAACCTTAATGGCATGAGTCAACTTGAATCACTTAGCGGTCTAATTAAGATATAATCTATCAAATTGGTCAGATAAGTGAGATCGATGAAAGGGTCTGCTAAGCTTGCCTTAGACACCATCGAAATGGTCAGATAAGCTGCTCCCAATTAAAACCATCGGTTGAAATGCCAAACTTATCTTAGACACCAATTAGTTAACTAATTTCGATTTGACCAGCCTAATGATTCAGTTTCAACTATTGAGCCACAATCAAGATCCATTTAGTCTAATCAAAGATATGGACTTGACCATCTACAATTATTGTATTGGTTCTAGAGGAATTATGATTTAATTTAATTCAATATTTGGTTAGATTTAATCAATTTCTCTATATAGTCCATTAATTCTTTGATTTAACTTTAGGTCTAACCCAATTAAGAGGATCTGATTTAAGCTAACTCATGCCCCATATTTTATGTGAATGATATTAGATCTTTAATTCACAATTCTAGATCTAATCGATTCTTCACTTAATTTTCAATTAAGTTTAGCATCAACATGGGTTTAGGTTAGGTTGAATAATTTAATTTTAATTTATAATAATTTATAATAAATATTATGCAAAGATTTTTATTTTGAAATTGGATCAACTCAATCAACATTGAGCCGGCTACACAAGGAAACTGGGTCAACTCAGTTCAAAACTGGGTCGGCTCAGTAATTATGCGAGCACTATTCAAGGAGTTTCAGATCTAAAAAATTTTGCATAATTCTAAAATAAAATCAATCATAAACATCTTTTAGATCATATCTAAAATCTTTTATGATTTGAGATTTTATTTTCTTATGATTAAAATAATTTTAATCATATAGATTAGATATTTACTTTTCATACAACTTTGTATCATATACAACAAACCTAAGATTTCAAGATCTAAAATTTTGCAGAAACATAAGTTCTTCCTTTCGCATTCTTCTTCATGGGATCTAATCACATGGCACCCTACATGCCATAAGAGCATCCTATCGAATGGAAAGAGAAAGCCTTTAAACCCTTCTTGCTCCTATGATTGGATTGCTTGGTGATCAATCCAATTCAGGTACTTGCTAATCGGAACATCTAATCTAATCACATATCATATATGTTTGAATTTAGATCTAATTTAAATTACATCAGATCTGATCACAATCTTAGATCACATCTAAATCAGATCATAAATATCACATGCAATATAAAAAGTCAGATTTTATCAAAGATCAGTACAAACTAGGACAACCTTTTCACTGTAAGGAGTAAACCTTATAGCAGGATAATCTTATATCAGTTTATGTGATCAACCATTAATTAAATTTTGATCTAAGATATTATATATCAGATCTAAATAAAATTAAATTTTAGATTTAATATACGCATATAATATGCAATAACGAATCTAGGCTCTGATACCACTGTTGGAGAACGTAGGCGATTTTATGCATGTATTTTAAATTTTTTGAATAAATTATAATAAAAATAATTAGATTAATCATATTAATCTAATATACATATGATCTAATCATCAAATCAATCTACTCTATGATCAATGATATGATATGTTGCATAAAAAATCTAAAAAATTCAGACGACAAAATCTGCATGCATGGATGTAAGCAGTAGATCAAATATACACCTATCTGAGTTCAGAACTCGATATCTGAGTATGGATCGACGATCACCATTGCTAAAAAATATGGTGAAGATAATCTTTACTGATTGCTTATAGCCGCACACGTGTCCGATCTCTACGGAAGTCCACTCGAAGCCCTAATCTGATCGGTCTTTTCGGGAGTGCTAGCTCGCATGAAGATCTTCTTCTTGGCTAATCTGGATCTTTTCTTCAAATTTTTGGAACCTTTTTAGAAGTTTAAGATGAATTCTGGAGGAGATGAAGAGGTGAAAGAAAGATGGAGAAAAAAGCAAATTTTTTCTAATTTATTCTCTCTTCCCAAACTCTTAGGACCAAAAACCTAGAATTTAGGTTTTTGCACACACCCAAAGAGAGAGGACTCTCCTCTCTTTTTCTCATGCCAAGAACCATGTCCCAAGCACCTTCACATGAAGAACTCTTCTTTTGGTTTCTCTCTTACATGCACACACAAATAAAACCCTTTTATTATGGCATGTAAGGAGTAGGGGAGAAGAATTCAAGAGCTCTTGGACTCTTGATGTGTTGTCGCACCTTTTCAAATCTCATGCCAAAACACATCCTAAAAAATATGGGACACCCCTTTCCATATTTTTTTATGATAAACCAGTTCTCCAAATAATTTTTCACAAAAAATCTCCTCAAAATGTCACACACATAAGGATAAAAAAATAAGTTGGCAGCAAGGTTTTGTAGATAATGTCAAATATTATCTATATGGTATCCAATTCAAATTAGATTTGAACATATCAAATAAAATCAGATTTTAACCAAATTTGGACGTGAGATAGAGAAGGGAAAGAACTCTTTAGAATAAAAAATTCTCATGAAAAAAGTATTTTACATGAGGAACATGATGTCAAACTTTGGTGTGCAAGGGAGAGGGAGTCCAATCCTATATGGACTCTTATTTCTTATTTGAATCTTAACCAAATCTCATCTGGTTTAGGCCAAATAAATAGATGAAATCCAATCTAATTAGATTCATAAATTTTTAATCAAATCTTAATCAATTAAAAATTGATTGAACCAAAGTCCTGATCAAATCAGGAACATTTCTTCCTTAGTGATTAGGCCATCTCATAACCTAATCGGATCAAATCTAATTGAATCTAATTCAATTAGATTTCATTTAATCCTCTTTGCTCAATCAAATTGAGATAATCAGTAATCTAATTATTAATTAACTCTTCATTAATTGACTAAGACTTAGTGAATAAATTTATTGCAACTTTTGCGTAAGGTTAATCATCAATCGAATTGATGATGAAGCCCTTGAATAATTCTCAATCGTTGATCAGCCACATGATCAGTCAAAAATTTTTTTGAGTGTGATCCCATAGGTTCGAACCAAAGTTGGTAGCATAGAAATAAATTTTTAAATCAGTTGATGTAACCATTTAGCAATGGTGACCCGACATCCGGATAGGTCGAATGATGGTGAAGCAACATTCAAGAACCTATTGACATATGGTTACCTTATAATTCATCCCTTTCACCCAATGCTCGAAGATGACCTAGGATTTAACTATCAATTCTAGATAAGTCATCGACATTATATTTCAATCTTTAAATCCATCACATGGATTATCCGGGTTCAAGTTTTGCTAAATTGAAATACATTGATACATTAACTCCTACTAATTTAGAGGGGTTAATCCCATCTTGACTCATGCACTGACTTGACAAGTATTTGACTGCACCCAGAGACCTTCCGTTATTGAATTAAAATTTAGTTAGTCCAGCATCAAAGTACAATGAGTTGTTTGCAAGTCATCGTGGTGATCTCAAGTCGGAGGGACACTTATACCCATACCCTTCGTAAGCTACTCTTAACAACATAGTGCTCCACAGTTGATTACGTTTAATGATGATGTACTCTTACATCTCACCTACATGCCATACCAGTATCTCTACACCATTTGGTTATAAGGAGAACCAATGTATATGGCATACAACGACTTACACTTGATATCGCTATCATCCTAGTAATAGCGTATTGTTTGGTCGCGAACCAATTTAAGGACTATACGATAAATCCTTCTTTATCGATCAAAGTAGTCCTAAGAACTTCATCACAATATAAGAGTTCGTTAGAAGATGTAATTTTATGATGAAAAAGACCAAATAATTTTTATTATTTATTAATTCATATATATTTATAATTAGCACAATCGTTAAACGATTGGCTTTAAGACATATTTTCTAACACCAATCCTAACCAATTTAGAAATTAGCTATAACAAACTAACTAATTAAGTTCTAGTCCAATTAAAAAATCAATTAAGCTCTAATCCAATTAGAAAATTAGTTTGATCAAGACTCTATCAATCCAAGGATTGATTCTTCTCATCTTATTGGATATCAGGGATGCTTTTGATCAATAGGGCTTGATTCAATCAAGCCTATTATCTGATAGGGTTTGATCCAATCAAATTCAAATCAAATTAAATTAAATTTTTTGAATTAAATCTGATTTGCATTTCTATGATCAATTAGAATAAATCCAGTTATCTATTAGGATTTGATCCAATTAATTGAAACTAAACCTAATTGAATCCAATTGAATTAGATTTGATCCAATCTTCATTTTCAGTCAAATTGAGCCAATTAACAATCGAATTGTTAATTAATTATTCTTCTAATTTACCAACCATTAGTAAATAATTTATTACAACTTTTGTACAGGATTAATCATCAATCACATTGATAGTTAAATCCTTCAACGATTCATAATCGTCGATCAGTCATTTGACCAGACAGATACTTTTATATGTGTGATCCGATAGATTTAAACTTAAGTCGGTAGTATAAGAATAATTTTTGTATCAGTCGATATAACTATCTAGCAATGGGATCCGACATTCGGATAGGCCGAATGTATACCCAGCAATACTCTAGAACGTACATGGATATAGTTATCGTATAATTTATCCCTTTGACTTCGATGCTCAAGGATGACTTAGGGTTGAACTGTCAACCCTAGATGAGTGGTCTACATTGTGTCTCAACCTCAAAAAATCTTGTGACTTCTCACTAGGACTACTCTGACCAGAGTTTTACTGAATTGAAATACAGTAATACATCATCTCCAATTTTACTTGAAGCAGTCAATCTTATCTTGACTCGTACTCAAACTTTACAAGTACTTGACTGTACCCAAAAATCTTCCATCATCAAATTAAAAATTTAGATAGTTTAGCATCAAAGTATAGTGAGTTACTTGCAAGTCATCGAGACAGTCTCAGATCAGAGAGACACTTATACTCATATTCCATCAGAGCAACCCTTAACAGCAGAGTACTTCAGAGTTGGTCACGCTCAGTGAAATGTACTCCCACATTTTATCCGTATGTTATACCCATGTCTCCATACATCTTGGTTAAGGAGACAACCAACTAATATGGCATACAATGATCTACACTTGATACAATTATCGTTCATGTAATAATTGTATCATTTGGTCATGAGCAGAATTTAAAACTATACGATAAATCTTTCTTTATCATTTTGGAAGTAGCTCTAAGGATTTCATCATAACACATGAGTTCTATTTAGGAAGATATTTTCTTATGATGAATCTGCTAGAAATTTTATCAATTTATAATTTATATACATGTATGGAGCATAATCATCTACAATCTCAATGATTGGCTTTAGGACATATTTTCCAACACCCAATCCTAAACTGATTAACCCGTCTCTATCCTAACCCAACCAATCCCCTCCTGTCCTAACCTAACCGTCATTGTAATCTTGACCTAATGCTGACTTGACTTGACCCACATCAATCCTAACCCACACCAACCGTAACCCAATTGACCTCTTTCCTGACCCTGACCTAATCTTGACTCTGACCTGACCCAGTTGGTAGCAATTCAAACCCAATCAACCTAACTTGACCCGATCATTATTGGATTAACCCACCCCAATCCTAAACCAATTAATGCACCTTAAGTCTAACCCATCCCTGATTGTGGCCTAATTAATCCATCCCAAGTCTAACCCAATCGACACTTTTTTTGATCCTGACCCAATCTTATCCCTGGCCTAACCTAAGTTGATCTCGATTGAAAGTGAGTTAACCCACTCCAACCCTAAACCAATTAACCCACCTTAATCCTAACCCAACCAACTTCCTCTTGAGCTGGCCCAACCCTTACTGTGACCTGACTTAATCCAATGCCAATCGTAACTCAATTAATACACCCTAGTCCCAACAACCTGAATCCAATTAACCTATCCTAACTCTAACCCATTGAACCCCTTCCTAACTCTGACCCAATCTTCCCTAGCCTGACCTAACCTTACCCAATCATAAATCAATCTTGACTTGACCTAATCCTGACCTGACCAGATCCAATGCTGATTGTAATTCAATTAACCCACCCTAGTCCTAACCCAATCAACCCCTTTCTTGACCCTAACCCTAACTCAAACCCAATTAACAAATCCCAACTCTAACCCAGTCAACCTCTTTCCCGATCCTGATCCAATCACCTCTAACAAATTATCCCACCCCAAGCCCAACTCTATCAAATCCATCTTCTGACACTGACCTGACCAACCCTCAACATTGGTTGACGATGGCTGCCGACCATCGACAAAAATGTGCCAATGTATCGAAATCTAATAGAGAGGAAAGGCTGTAGGTTCCTACAGCAACTTCTCGTTAGTTAGTCACTCTGATGATTAGGTTTCTCAGATGATGTGGAATAGGAAAGGAACAGCTGCAGGTTCCTGCAGCAACCTCTCGTTAGTTAATTCCTCTGATGAGTACCTAAACAACAACCTTCTATGTAATTAGGTATCTCAGATGAGTAGCTAATACTACTACAGAAAAAGGCTACGATAGCGATTCACAACCACTGCTGTAGTCAAAAAAATCACTGCTATAGCCTACAGCAGCGGTTCCTCAACTGCTACTACTGTCACCATCACCGTAAGTCTATGGCAGCGGTTATTGCAGTGATTGATATAACTACTGCCATATTCTTGGTATAGCAGCGGTTATTCAACCACTGTTATAGCTTATAATAGAGTAACAATTTTTCAATCGCTACTATAGAAGCTATCGCAATGGTTAGATAACTGCTGCTATAGTATCTATAGCAGCGGTTATTCAACCACTGCTATAGATTCTATAGCAGTGGTTGGGCAACTGCTGTTTTAAATTATATAGCAGCCGTTAAGAAACTACTGTCATAGACTACAGCAGTGATTATGCAACCACTGCTATAGATCTATGGAAGCGGTTTGTCAACCGCTACCATAGATCTATGATAGTGGTTGGCACAGAATCACGATAGTGGTTGGTACAGATACATCAGCAATTGTGCAATCTATCGTAAACTATGACAGTAGTTTTTTTACTACGACCACTTTTCTATAGTTAGTAACTTTCCAACCACTTAAATTTATCATTTTTATCTAATAGATGCAGTTCAATATATAATTACTCAAACTAAAACTTGCAAGAACTAAAAAATTTATATAAAACTCAATAATAATATAGAAATATGTCTCAAATATTCAAATTATATTACTGATCAAATTATATTATAATATTTTTAATAAAATAAATACATCAAAACTCTCCTAATTAAAATCCTCCTCTCCAAGCATCTCGTCATCACCAAGAGGGGCTGAAGCAGGATTGGGAATGGCTGTAGCAGAAGCTGGAAGGACTAGAGCTGAAATGCTAGCCAATATATTTTGAATACTCAAAAAATCAGCTCCAAGATGAGCAGAGAGCTGTGTCATCATCACAGACATGACGCTTTGTAGCTGAGATGCGCGCTCCTGAGCTTGAGATGCACGCTCTTGAGCCTGAGCTACCTACGCCAAGGTCTCATCAAACTATCCTCGACTGATGACCCCAGAAGCATATGAAGAGATGCTCACCTCAGATCGATAGCTTGTCGGCGTATGTCCGGGGCTGCAACAAATCCTCTGAGAGTGCTTAAGTCCCAAGAATCGAGACAAATGGTCATGGGGGCCAGAGGTGTCCGAGCCCTCGCTCACAAGCACATCTAACTGCTCCTTTAATTGTAAATTCAAATAAAATCTCATGGGAAATACTATAATACTAATCATACTTCAGTTATTAGTTACAAAAATCTTCTCGATAGTAGTGTTTATCGGCCTGCCCTTCTTGTCCATATGACTTGATCGAAAGAAGGCACTACGGCTAAACATCACTCTCTCTCTCATCAGCTATAACAATCAATCAATTTGTTAGAAACATACAAAAAATAATAATTCAATAACCTGTAAATTAAAGGGTCAGAATTTATTACCTCTCTATGCACATGATTGGCCATAGACTCATGGGCGAGAGTGTGCGTGTACTCTTGAGCAGCCTGATTCTTCCGATTCTAATGAGATACAGTCTAAAAAATATTTAAATCATATAAGTTAAAATCAAATACAATTATCAGTGTCATAAAAAATTCATAAGTTACAAATTAAACCTGAAAGTCCTAACTCCTCCAATGCCTAACCACCCCTCCCACTGACTCAAGAGACAGTCCTGGATCCAAGGAACAAGCTCTTCCTTAGTGTCCCTATGGTGCTCTTACCACCCTTTGTGGAGCTTGACCTTATAGTTTTGGTATGATTTTTCAATTTTTTGTAGTCAGATATTTCGAGTCCTCTCATGATCTGGAAAGCTGTACCTCTTCTACACAAAGTTATCAGAAGTCAGTTATGAAGTTATTCTAATCAAACATAATGTAAATATATTATATATATATATATATAATTAAGATACACTTATCCAAATCTTCTCTCACATCCGATCTTTGACCCGAGGGTCCATTAATCGCCAGTCTATGGATAGTATGAGAATGATATCGGACCACCTCATAAGCACTCTAAAAAGGAATGCATCTCTTGCATGGTCTCCCCTACTGGCCTCTCCTCCTGATCATACTCCATCATGACCTGATGCTGACGGTTGCACATATGTGGCATGCATGTGGGACCGTAAAATATCCTACTGGATGATGCACCGGTAATGAAAATACATTATGAATATATAAGAGTACGCAATAATTATATAAAAATAAATAAATAAATAACTGACATAATGAATATCTATTCTCATTGGGATCGTGCGACGTGGATGCTGGTGGAGCCTCATCAGTGGGTGGAGTATGTACCAGAGATGTGGCTGTCAATAGAGGCTCAGATATGTCAGTGGTAGGAGTATGTGCCTGCAAAACCGAAGTCGATATGGAGGTGGATAGAGTATGCTCCAGCAGTGGCTTAGATGTAGATCTCCGCATAGCCCACTGAGGGTGGGGTGAAAGCTAGATGACGTTTTGGTACTATCATGACATGCAATGTTAATGAATATTAACAAATATAATATGTTGTTGAATAATAATATTAGTAAAGCATTAATAAATAAATACTAATATTTATACCAGGATGTTAAACTCATCACCTACTGGCATCTATAATATGGACATCACCATCACTCCTGACAAATGTATCTGGGATCTCGACAACATTAGATAAGTTTTGACCTAGAGGAACACTTTGTATGCATGGTCCAACATCGTCATCAACTCTCTCAACATCTCACTACCAGACATTTGGCTAGGTGCCTCACCTTCTTCAACAATACCATCGAAGAATCATGCATCCCTTTGTATGGATGGTTTCGACAGAAGAAATGTCGATGCTCTATAAAGCTAAAGCTCCTCCGATGTGTCAACCTTTTAGATCGGGTGTGTTTTCATAATTGGGCATGCTAGCTCACCTTTCGTGCTCTAACCTGATATTAGAGCATAAGCTGAAAAGTTGTTTATTGTCCACATAAGCACCGTGTGCATAGAAAATGACTCATTCATCAAAGAATCAAAAGTTGAAACACCCTGAACCCACAACTATTTTAGCTCAACAATAAGAGGCTGTAAATAGACATCAATATCATTTCCTACCTCCATTGGTCCAGGAATGAGAACTATCATGAAAGTGAAGAATTTTTTCATATACATCTATGATGGAAGATTGTAAACATGAGCAAACAATGGCCATACACTGTGGTTGGTATTCATATGCTTGAATGAGTTGAAACTATCGCATGACAAGTCCAACCTCACATTGCATGTCTCTTATGTGAAGTCAGGATGTATTTCATTAAACTTTTGCCATGCCTCTCCACCAGTTGGATATCTCAATCCATCATCTTTTGTTCGCTCCTCTATATGTCATCTCATGTCCTTCGATGTTCTTGTCGATATAATAATTTTTGTAGTCCCGATATCAAATGAAAGTGCCACATCAACTTTTGAGGAACACGGGTCGATGTGCCATCTTTGTTCTATTTTTATCTTGATATACCATATCTCATGCACTCATTTTGATTAGCATCCTCCTCCTAATAGAGCATGCAATCATTAGGGTATGCATGTATCTTATTGTAAGTAAAGCCCAACTGTTCAATAATCTTCGATGCCTCATAATTATTCTTCAGGATTTGTGCATTGTCCGAAAGAATATCTCTCAAAAGCTCTAGTATGCAGTTCACTCCATTATTACTGAACCCATTGGAGTATTTTGCATGATACAACCAGATTAAGAATTCAAGCTTCGCCATCTTTTCATACCTGGGGTACAACAAAACATTAGCATCCTCTATCAACTTGCAGACCTTCTCCACATTTTCACTATTTCTCATTCCACCAACCACAGGATCAGGCCTGGATGTAGATGCACCATCATTGTGGCCAACAAATGGAAAGATATTACGAACCATTTGTTCCATCCTTCATTATGTTGATTGCCTCCTTGCAGCCTACTCTCACCATGTTGATCCTAACAAATTTCATAGCCAAATTTAAAGTCATAAATAGTGAGGTGATCATTTACATCTTGACGAGATAGCCAATGCCCACCCATACACTTCTTACAAGGACATTAGATAAGTCCATGGTCTTCGAATTTCTCTATAGAAAAATCAAAAAATTTTTGAAGTCCAGTCTCATATTCTGGTAAGAGCTTACTCAACTTCATCCACCCTTATCCATTATAAAATGATGATATTGCAATTAAATCATTACATATGCAAGTAAAAATATTATTCAATCATGACAAGTTAAGAAGGACTAATCAAATATTGCATGTATTATAAATAAATATTTGAAAAATAAAATATATTAAATATCATTACCAGATATGCAATAAATGCATTCTATTAATAACTAATAGGTAAAGATTGGTCCCATCCCATTCAAAAATTATAATTCTATAAGTTCATTACAGTAATCAAACGATATGCAACAGGGATCGAAAAAATTTTGATAGTATTTTCTCTTAGTCTCCTATATAGGAAGAATAAAAGAGAAAAATATTGTCCGAAATTTTTTCGAACCCTCAGCATATCGTTTGATTACTGTAATTATCTATAAAATTATTTATAATTTCTAAACTATCCAAATTAGACAATCAATTGATCATAATACATAATTCTCCCATCAATATAAAAAATATATAAATATACGAATACTGTAGATTGTATACATTAATCAATTGACGGGTCTATCGTTATGCAATGCAATAAGCAAAAGCAACAGGGACTAAACAGTAACCCAAAAATTTATGCAATAAATTTTATAATAGGAATTACATTAATTCTATAGCCCAAAACTCGTAGGCACGACCCAGAACCTGTCGGTACTATCCAGAATCCGATGGCATGGCCCACAGCTGCCAACATGGCCTAGAACCCACCAGAATGACCTAGAACTCATGGGCATGATCCAGAACCTGCTAGCATGGCATAGAATCCGATGGCCTAGAATTCATCGGCATAGCCTAGAATCCATCGACACGGTCCATAACTCATGGGCACGATCCAAAACCTGCCAGCATGGCTCAGAACCTACTAGTATGATCCAAAACTTGTGGGAACGATCCAGAACCTGTCAACACGGTTCAGAATCCAACGATTCAGAACCTGTTGGCACGGTCCAGAATCCGACGGTCCAGAACCCGATGGCACGGTCTAGAACTCGTGGGCACGACCAAAACTTGCTGGCACAGTTCAGAACCTATCGGCATAGTTCAGAATCTGACAGTCCAGAACCCACTAGCATGATCCAGAACTCGTGGGCACGATCTAGAATCCACTGGCATGGCCCAGAACCCATCGGTACAGCCCAAAATCTAATGGCTCAGAACCCAAAGACATGGCCCACAGCCGCTGACATGGCCTAGAACCCACCAGCATGGCCCACAGCTGCCGGCACGATCCAGAACCTGCTGGTAGGGGTTTCTTTAAATATTATTATGAAATTATTATAAATATTATTAGAAATATTATAAATGATTATAAATATTATTATGAACAAATTAAAAAATATTTCATACTTGCCGCAGGGAGGGGGTCATGCAGAGCTGCGAGGGTCGCCGGCAGTGGTGCTAGAGGAAGGGGTGGCGCTAGAGGGAGGGCGGCGGCCAAAGGGGGCCGGTGCCGAGGGAGGGGGGCGCTAAAGGGAGGGCAGGGCTAGCGCTAGAGGGAGGGCAGCGGCCAATGGGGCCGAAGCTGAGGGAGGGGGTAGTAGCCAAACGGGGTCGGGGCCGAGGGAAGGCGGTGGCGCTAGAGGAAGGAAGGCGGTGGCCAAAGGGGGCCTGAGCTGAGGGAGGCGAGGCATGGGGCCAAAGGGGGCCAAGGCTGAGGGAGAAGGGCGGTGCTAGAGGGAGGAGGGTGCCGGCCAAAGGGGGCTGGGGTCGAGGGGTCGGAGCCGACGGTGGTGCTAGAGGGAGGGGGCAGTAGTGGGTGGACCAACAGTGGGAGGGGGTAGGCTCAGGTAGAGAAGAGAGAGAGAGAAAAGCACGAAATGAAGAAGACAGGGTGCGAGAAAATTTTTTTTCAAACCTATGGCAGTAGTTTTTAAAGCCGCTGCTATAGGTCAATGGCAGCGGTTATCAACCACTATAATAGACATTTAGCAGCCACTACTGTAGATCTATGGCAACGATTTTGGAAACCACTGCAATATACCTATAGCAGCGGTTATTACTCAACCACTGCTATAGAACCTAAATATAAATTTTTTCATATATTTCTCTAAATATGATATAAATTTAAATTTAAAGTTCATCTTTACCATTCATTATCTAAATAATTATTGTTAGAGTATTGTGACAAAAGACTGCCTTGATCCAATAGCCCTAGCTATGTCGATCAATAAAATTCGATTTCGACGGTCACGAACGACCGCATAATGATCTGATAGATAGAGACCATCGATGGATTCAAAAATTTTTAATGATAATTTCAGTGATATTTTCAACATACTATCAAAATTTTACTTCAATCAGACATCATATCATGATCAATTTAGCATGCAAAAATTTTGACCGTTAAATAAAAAATGAGTGATCAAAAGGCCAAACTATGTCAGATTAAGGTGATTTTTTAGATAAATGATCTTTGCGACTATTTTAATTATTTGAATGATGATAATCATAAAATTTAAATCGCATGTATATGAACCATCGAAGAATGGATACTAAAGTTGCAAGAGAAGGAGCTAGCTCATATTTGTTTCGATCGAGGAACAGATATTGAAGTTACAAGAGAAGAATGAGCTCATATTTGAAGGATAAGATTTATTAGTTCTTGACTAATAATTAAAGTGACATCTTTAGTTTCTGATTGATATTTTGTGCAATTTCAGTATCCGTTCCTTGATCGAAATAAATACGAGCTAGCTCCTTCTTCTCTCGCAACTTCAGTATTCATTCTTTGATGGTTCATATACATGCAGTTTGAATTTTATGATCATCATTATTCAAATAATTAAAATAATAGTAAATATCATTTATCTAAAAAATTATCTTAATCACATGCAGTTTGGCCTTTTAATCATTCATTTTTTATTTAACGGCCAAAATCGTCGCATGCTAAATTGATCATATAATGATGTGCGATTGAAGTAAAATTTGATAGTATGCTATAAATATTATTCAAATCATCGTTGTAAGTTTTGGATCCATTAGTGGTCTTTATCTATTAA
>KE505321.1:184498-206061 GCA_000441515.1 Elaeis oleifera | reverse complement strand
TAAATATCATTTATCTAAAAATTATCTTAATCACATGCAGTTTGGCCTTTTAATCATTCATTTTTATTTAACGGCCAAAATCGTCGCATGCTAAATTGATCATATAATGATGTGCGATTGAAGTAAAATTTTGATAGTATGCTATAAATATTATTCAAATCATCGTTGTAAGTTTTTGGATCCATTAGTGGTCTTTATCTATTAAATCATTATACGATCATTTGTGGCCGTTGAAATCAAATTTTATTGATCGACATAGCTAGGACTATCGGATCGAGGTGGTCTTTTGTCACGATACTCTAATAATAATTATTTAGATAATAAATGATGAAGATAGAATTTAAATTTAATTTATACTATATTCAGAAAAAATATGAAAAAATTTATATTCTACCTATATAGCAGCGGTTAAACGAAACCGCTGCTATAGGTCTACTACAGCAGTTAGGTAACCGCTGTCATACCACATATGATAGCAGTTAGTATAACCGCTGTCATAGTTTTGAGATATGACAGTGGATATAAATAACTGCTGCTATAGTTGCGAGATATGACAATGGTTATAAATAATCACTGCCAGTGATTTGAGATATAACCACGGTTACACAAAACAACTACAATAGGTCAAACCTATGGCAATGGTTGATTAACTGCTACTATATATCAGATGTATCACAGCGATTATATGTAACCCCTGCTATAAGTTTTGACCTATGGCAGCGGTTAAGCAATAACCGCTACTATATGCAACCTGTGGTAGTGGTTATGAATAATCGCTGCTATATGTCAAAACTATGACAGTGGTTATACATAACCGCTGCCGTAGATTCTATTACAGCAATTTTTGAACCACTACAGTAGTAAACGCTGCTATAGGCCCTTTCTGTAGTAGTGTAAACAGCAACCTTCTATGTAATTAGGTTTCTCAGATGATGTGGAATGGGAAAGGAAAGGCTGCAGGTTCCTACAGCAACCTCTCGTTAGTTAGTTCCTCTGATGAGCATCTAAACAGTAACCCTTCTATATAATTAGATTTCTCAGATGATGTGGAATAGGGAAGGTAACACCTTCCTTATATGATGCAATAAGTTCCTTTGATGAGTACCTAACATCTTCCTCATATATGATGTTAAACTACATAATACTAATAGGGAACCAAAAAAAAATACCTGACCATGTGATCTTCCTTTGGACACAAACTCCCTCAGTCAAACGATCTTTTGCTACCTTGCATTGCACCTAACAATAACCGAAACATACAATAAGCAAACAAAAACAAAGAAAAGAAAGTAAATAGCCAGCCCAAATCGAGAGCCCCACCTTGAAGCCTCAACTCAACCAACTGAGCTAGCAACTCCTGCAGAACCCTTCTTAAATCCAATCCCACTACGCCCTCTGTCATTCATAAATAAATGTTCTGTCTAATCCACCCTCCCACCATTCTCCTCGTGCTACACAACCCCATCTAATCTGGCCTCCCACCATTCTTCTCGTCGTTCACAATCACCATCCGTAGCCTCCATAATTTTTTTTGGATCTCTTCTGGCATCAAAAAGTACCATCCTTCCTTTAATTACTTCCCAAACATACTTCAAAGACCTAATCCACCCTCCCACTAATAAATACTTAATTTATGCTGCTAGAGGCACTAAATATTATAATAATTAATGTTATTTTATTGAAATTTGATGCTCTCTAGTCTATTTTATAGGTAATGAGGAGTTTGAGTTCATACGATTCAAATTGGACTTAAATCGGATCAGATTTGAGTGAATCAGGCAACCATCTCCCATTCCAGTGTGAACATGACTTAAAGATCAAGGATCAAGAAGCAGCCTCTCCAATCAAGAGCCCAGATTAGAAGATAAATGGAACAAAATATGAACACGACTTAAATCTCAAAGGTTCAGATTAAAAGATCACTCTTCATGAAGATCCAAGGATCCTTATTCATGCTCCCACCTCTTTTTTCATGAAACCCTAGCCTCTCCTCTCTATAAATAGAACCCCAAGGCCTCCATCTTCTCCAATGAAGCCAACACCTAAGTTCTCTCCAAGTTGCTGCCTCCATCTCTCCTTCTTTCTTCTCTATAAATCTAGGAGAGGTTCTAACCTTAGCACACCTTCCATCAAATCTAGGAGAGATCCTAATTCTAGTACCACTATCTTTCTCTTCCATATACCCTCTTCCATCTACCTTTTTCTTTGGAGTTTCTATACCCAGCCTTCTAGCCATCCTGTCGCTATCTACATGGAGGAAGATGAAAAGATTTAAGAAATCACATCACCACTGGGCGCAGTTAGAAGATCAACTTGGTTTAGTTGTCTTGTATCGTAATTTTATTTTTTTCTTTATGTATGCTTCTTTATTTGATTAATGAAAAGTAATTTTATTATAATTTTCATACTTCTTTCTTAGTTTCTTGTAATCTGTTATTCTTTTCTTTTGTATTTTTGAAACAATCAACTAAGATCCCTGCGGATACGATCCTGACTCATCCTATCTACATAGTAGTGAGTAGGGTTAATTTTGGTATGCTACAACACGCATCAAATTTTGGCACCATTGTTGGAGATCTTGGCATGATTGTTTGAAAAAAATAAAAAAATTATAAATAATAAAAAAATATTTTATTTCTTTCTAGATTTTATTTTTTACTTTAAATTGCTTGACTGCCTTATATGTTTTATTGCTTTATATTTCTAGTTGATTATTTTCTTCTCTTGCACTCTTACTTTTTATACTTTACTTTACTGATTAATAATTTATCTTTTATTATTAGTTAATTTACTTTAATTACTTAATTATCTTCTTTTTATTTTTTTAAAAAATTTTACCTTATATTGCTTTTCATATATGATAGATTTACTACTCTCTAGCTAGATTACTTTATTTGCATATCTAAAAAATTTTTTTGCTTTCTATAGTCCAGTGATTTACTATATTCTATAGCTTAAAATAATTTACTGCTTTATATAATTAGTAATTTTTATTTTTTTAATTAGATTAGACTCCTTATCTTTTATTTAGATTATATAGTTAACTTACATTCTTAACTGTGAGATTACCTTATTTACATAGTTAAGTAGTTACCTTATTTATTATTGCCCATTATTCCTAGTGATTTACTGCTTTTCACAGCTTAGAATAATTTATTTCTTAAAAATAGATTTGATTTGTTATTTTATTTGTAGGTTACTTGCTTATCTTTTAATCTTAGCATTATTTACTTTCTATTTAGTTAGATTTACTAGATCTTCTAATACCTAATTAATCTAATTTAAAATTTATCTTTTATTCCTTCTTGCTTAAAAATAATATAATATAAAAAAAATATAAAGACACCACATAATACTTGACTAATATAAATAAATCAATTAAATCTTAAAAGCTACTTAATATGTTTGGACATGTTTCTTTTGCATTGTATATTTTATAAAAATCTTAAGGACAAAATCCTAATCAACATAAGGTGAAGATTTCATCACCCTTTCTTGGCCCACAAACCACCATCTTGTAATTACATTGACCTAAATCTCTAATTTAAAATCGATTAGATGTTGACCCCTAAGGATCTTCGAGCTTAGTAGGATAAGGAACCCTAAAGTTGGATCGAATTTAGGTTAGTCAGTTTAACTGATGTCTAGAAAAGTGGTTCAGGGATTACATTTCGAAAGAAAATGGTTCATTAATTGGTTCTATTTGCTTACCTGACCAACTCAGTTGGTGTCTAAGAAAAGCAACGGGGGGACCCCACCAATCTTATATTTATCTGATTAATTGAGTGACTAGCCTTTTACTTGGAGTGCTCGAAGGTGACCTTGGCAGTTAGGAGTTGTCTAGATCTAGGTTAACCCAAGGATAGAGTTAATTTGACTGCATCACTTGTTTAAAAATAAAAAATAAAAAATTAAAAATAATCTTCGCAAATATCATCTCTAGGTCTAAGACTCTCTTAAGGTTCTCATATTTAGAATTTTCTCTTTCTTCCTTTTCTCTTCTTCTTCTTCTCTTCTTTTTCTTAAAAAAAATTAGAAGGGGATTGTTCTCATCTAGACCTCTTGAAATCAATCAAAATAATCTGATAAATTAGATCTATACTAGAAATATAGATTTCTATAGTAGAGAGGATGAACTATCCTATAAATTAGATCGCCTATCGGCTATTAGACACTCTCTCTCTATATCTTTTTTTCTACACAACAAGTTGAATGCCCAATCGTGTACTAATTTTTTGAGTTTAGGTATGAGCAAGTTTATCAAGATCAAACCTAAATAGCCTACGAACTAGAAAATAACCCATTCCTTAACGCCCACAATCCAGGTTGGGGGTTCAACCAAATTTTTCTTGAAACTCACACTCAATGGGTACCCCGACAACACAAGGATCTACATTTGTAGAAGCACCCTATTACGACTTGCCTTATTTACAATATCAACCTTCTCCAACTACCTATAGCCCAATATTGAACAAAAAGTTCTGCAAGTACTAGATAGGATTGAAAATCCTAATCAGCTCCTTCACTCTTCTATGCAATCCTTAGCTGAAATAGAAATTCAAGTCGATCAATTAGTACTTACAATCAGTAGGAAGAAGGAAGGAGAGCTGCTTAGTCAGCCCGAGAGTAACCCAAAGGGACAATACCTGGTTAGAAATTTTGATGTCTCTATAATTTTTTCTGAACAATCGATTATGACTTTCGGGAATGAAATGGTCCTAGAACAACCCTGCACAACCAAAACGACCAATACAAATATTTTGACTAAGACAAACATCTAGAGAAAAATTCAAATGGTGGACGAACAAATTTCATCATCATCCTACTTACCTATGGTCCCATTCTCAAGTATCCTTATAATGAGAAAGGATGACAAATTGATGAAATGAAATTAATTGAGACTTTCCAAGGACCACAAATGAATAACATAATAGAGAAAGTTATACCCATAATTCTCTTCAAGATTCTTTAGATCCTTGTTTAGCTCACTTCGGGGTGGATAATTTTGATGTCGATGGATATATCACAAAAATAAATGATCTAGTCGATATGTCTTATCCTAAAACTATCCTATTTTAGATCGAAAAATATGAGCCATCACTTAACTCTCCAATAGCTCTCTTGTTAGAATCACCACTAACTCTAGAACTGAAGCCATTTCTTGATGCACCCACTGACACCCTTCTAGTGATCCCTAATCAAGAAGTCCAACTTGTAGGTATTCTAAAAGCACACAAAAAAGCTGTTGGATGGGATATCTCTAAAATGAGAGACAATGATATTGAGATTTTTATGACTAATTTCTCTATTTTTGGCACTACTTTCAAGGACTGTCTCCAAATTTTTTTCTACGATGTTAAAACGATGTATGGAGATAGATTTAGTATTAATTTGAAAAAATATCATGCTATAGACTGGGAGGAGATGATACCAAAACATGTCATACCCAATATAAGGATTAGAGTAGATCAAGTTATAATTGAAAAAACTCTTAAACTATCAATCCTAATCTTAGTTCAACAAACACAATCTCTTCCTAATCATCAAAAAATTATGAGAATATTATTAGTCCCTAGAATTGCATGCTTGTCCAGTACATTCTATTAGTCTGGGCTAATCATCATAGAACACTTTATAGATATTTTTCGACTATGATGACAAGGCCTCCTGATTGGTCTTATCTTTTTGAAAATTTGAAGGACATACCTAAGTTGGTTATAGGTGGGACTCCCTTATAGCGTCCGACTGAAGACGTTAAACTTAGCATTTTTTGAGAGGCAACCCAGCTTATGCAATATTTTAGTTTCTTTTATTTGTAGGAATCTCTAAAAAGATAATTAGCCAAGTTGAATCTCTATAGTCGAGTAGATGAGTGATGCTACGAGTTAAGTTGGGGAAAGAGCCACGTTCACACCAACTGAAATAAAAACACACCATACTCAACAATGAAGGATCTCTCAACAATGAATATACACATTAAACTCAGGTGGTTTACTTTCTTATTATATTTTATTATGATTCTCTTCTTTTATTGGGGATAATGAAAATTAAGTTGGGGGAGAGAATAACTAATTTAATTAAGTCCTCGAGTATGATCAGAAATAATTAATTTTGTGTATTGAATTTTATCTCGATTTGAAGTTAACTAGGCACCCTAATCAATGAGTGATTAACGATCTAAATAATTTTAGAGATATCAAAGAAAAAATTATTAAGAACACCTAATTAACGATAGAATTTAGATCAGATTAAATTTGAAGTAATTTTAGAACCCTCTTTCTACCTACCTCAATGAAGAATCTGCTTTATGCGGGTATGGGTGAAAATGTCAAAGTATACAAAAATCTATCTTAATCATTGATCAGAAAAAAGATTTTAGCATTTCTTACTATGTAACCAGGCTTCTTCGCCTAAGTAAGCATTGTTGTTCGCATCAAAAGGTGAGAATATAAAGAAACCTCTTGTATAGTCAGTTTTAACTCGTAGCCTTTTTGACTCGAGTCAGTAAGCCTGAGGGATGTTTTACACCTAATGCCCTAAAGCCAACTGATTTGGGAGTCATTGGCCTAAAGCTCGCTACAAGAGTCAATTAGAAAGCTTAAAGGGTTAGGACATTGCACCGATTGTATATGTAAATATTTTTCTAAAAAAAAATAAAAAAAGAGAAGAAAAAGAATAAAAAAATAAACTATAAAAAGATACCACCAAATCCACATTAAGTTAGAGGATTTAAAGAGAAGAGTGAGAAGTCGATGAAAGAAGATCTCTAAAAATTTTTATGGCTAATACTCAATCACTAATTGGATTGAATTGATAATCCAATGAAGTACTTCTTTAATGATCTAGCTGGATCTCCACTACAGTTAGGAATGTCTAGGATAACTTTTGATTCAAGGATAATTTGGTGTACAATGCTAATGTATCTATTTTACTCGAGGATTCGGGGGTGTGATGAATATTTAATTTAAACCACTAGAGGTACTAAATATTGTAATAATTGATGTTCTTTTATTAAAATTTGATGCTCTCTAGTCTATTTTGTAGGTGATGAGGAGTTTAGGTTCATACAATTCAAATTAGACTTAAATCGGATCAGATTTGAGTGAACCAAGCAACCAGCTCCCATTCCAGTATGAATGTAACTTAAAGATCAAGGGTCAAGAAGTAGCCTCTCCAATCAAGGGTCCAGATTAGAAGATAAATGGAACCAAATATGAACACGACATAAATATCAAAGGCTCAGATTAAAAGATCACTCTTCATGAAGATCTAAAGGTCCTTATTCATGCTCCCACCTCTCTTTTCATGCAACCTTAGCTTTCTCATTCTATAAATAGAACCCCAAGGCCTCCATCTTCTCCAATAAAGCCAACGCCTAAGTTTCTCTCCAAGTTGCTGCCCCCATCTCTCCTTTCTTCTCCATAAGTGTAGGGGAGGTCCTAACCCTAGCACGCCTTCCATCAAATCTAGAAGAGGTTTTAATCCTAGTGCCACTATCTTTCTCTTCCATATACCCTCTTTTATTTACCTTTCTTCCTTAGAGTTCTTATACCAAGCCTTCCAGCTATCCTGCCGCTGTCTGTACGAAGGAAGACGAAAGGATTTAAGGAAGCACATCACCACCAGGTGCAGCTAGAAGATCAACTTAGTTTAGTTGTTTTGTATCATAATTTATTTTTTCTTTATGTATGCTTCTTTGTTTGATTAATAAAAATAATTTTATTGTAATTTTCATGTTTCTTTTTTAGTTTCTTGCAATCTATTATTCTTTCTTTTACATTTTCGAACAATCAACTAAGATTTCTGCGGATACGATCCCGACTCATTCTATTTACATAGTAGTGAGTAGGGTTAATTTTGATGTGCTATGACATGCATCACCCATCATTTCTTTGTGCTGCACAACCTCATCTAATCTGCCCTCCCCACCATTCTTCTTGCCATTCACAGTCACCTTCTGCAGCCTCCATAATTTTTTTTTTGGGCGTCCTCCAACATCGTAAAGTGCCATCCTTCCTTTAATTACCTTCCAAACCTACTTCAAAGATCTCAACCTCCTAGACCCTCTCCATCATCCCCGTCGTCCGTAGCTTTTGATTTTTTTTTCCTTTCAGGTTCAGCTCGGTCGGAACTGCACATATTTGCGCAGTTTCAGGTGCCCCTCAATGCTGTAACACTTTAGCTCCAATTCAGGTCGAACTGCACACATCGGGAACATGCCACGTGGTGCGCGGGGAAAGCGTAGCGACGTGCTTTAATGTATAGGATAGATCTTGCCTCAAGCATGAATGCATGCATTCGTACATACATACATGCGTGCATACATATATATCTAGAGTTCTAAACAGAATTGGATCCTCCGCTGGAGAGGAGTATCCCAAGGTTACATGCTATAATATATATCTATGGAAGAACTAATTCATAGATTGTGATGGCTCAGTGAATCCTAGATCCTTTCCAGAACTATTCCATCATCATTTCTTGAAACAGCTAGAGATGATGTTTTGCCAGAATCTATATAATTACGTTATAGGCTTGTAGTTTAAATACGATTTTATCTGCTTCATTTTTTTTTTAAAACATGAGTGTTAAACCTCTCGGTCAAATGTGGTTCGAAGTTTAATCAAGCATGTTTTGCATGAGCAAGGTACACAATGATGTCTTAAATAGAAGAATATCTGGCCTTGCTAACTTCTTTTGTGAAATAAAATTTGATTAACTGTTTATGGTTAAGTATGGAGAGCATCTGAGATAGTACAAGTTAAAACTAACCTTGAATCGTAGTGGGTGAGGCACTGTTTGAAAGTGGTAATAAATTTACATAAACTGGCAGACGATTGGTAATTAGCGGAATCTAGAAAGTTTATTGCTGGTTTTGAAGCATGTTGATATTAGCTAGCTAATATCTTTTCGGGGACTTCTTAATCGTTGAGAGACTCCATGACTTATGGTTGTAAGCTAAATGAATATATTAAGGAGTTCGAGTAAAAGCCTACTTTCTTCTTCTCCTTCATAACTAAAATCTCCCATTCAAACTTCAATAAGCTAATAATTTCCATGTAACTAGTGTTTTAAATGCATATGCTCTAAGGTCTACAGTGACCTACCAAGCCTTCAGCGAACATGACCTTCTCCTTGAATTTATTAAATGGGGAGATCTTAAAACAAATTCATAGATAATATATTATAAGGAATATGCCCTGAAAAACAGCAATCCATGATTTTTTAAAATGGATATAATTCCAAGTTTGCCGTCTAATGCGGCGTTTTGTGTTCAAAGCATCTCTTGGTGATGCATTCTAACAACCTGTTCATTACCAAATTTGATTTTTTATTGGTTAATATATTCACCAACCTACATGCCAAGATATGTGTACAATAATAGCTTATGTAGAACATAGGATATCATTCTGAATGGTTATAATGCTATCCACAACTAAGCCAGAAACTTCATTAAAGATTTTATTCAGTGGCATCATCTCAAGGAAGGGAAAAAAAGAAACAAAATTGCATTATTCCATTGGCTTTACTAGCATGGAAAAATTAAAATTGTTAATACATGACAATTCTCGAGAATAAGAGTACCTCTTAAAATCTATGGTTTATCTCAATTTATGGAATTCTTGGCAAAAATAAGATATCGGTGAATGGATTTATTGTGAACCATATGGCAAATGACTTCATCAATATTTAAAGATCTTTGCAGTAATCCTGAATGTTTGGCTTTTGTTTTACACACATTTAGGTTACAATAATATATATTTAAGTAATATTTCAAGACAGACATCTATTGCATGCCCCCCATCCTATCACACGAGGCTAGAGAAGGAAATATGCGACGGACTTCCTATTGTGGTATGTTTCTCCTAGTGCTCATTTTAAAACAGAGGCCCAAAATTAAAGACTTCCACTTATGGCGTTGCTGGTACCATAATTAAAAAAAAAAAAAATAGAAAATCACATAAGGTATTTTTTCTTCCCGGTCAAGTCTCTCCATTTGTCCTTTTCCTCAAGCTATTTCTCTTGTCGCGTGGTCTTCCTTCTTTCTGGGTCTCTTTCTCCTCCTCTAAATTCATTTCCACCGAAAGTTTACGAAGGTTAATTAGGAATGATACATATATAATTTTTATTTTCGATGAAGCTAAAAATTTGTAGACCATGTTCTATAACTACATATCGATTTATTTGCATGTGTATATTGGTTTGTAGGTTATTTAATTTATTTAGTATGTACAATCTGATTATATAGTATGTATTGATAAAAAATATATTGTAAAAATTATATATTGATTTTTTTGGAGGTGTGTATTGAATTATTATTAGATGTGTATTTAAAAACTTGTAATATATATCAAAAAGTTGACGAGTGTGTGGATAATGCATACTGGTGAACATGATATTCTGAAAATTATGTATCAATTTGTTTGAAGATATTTATTAACTTGCTAGATGATTAATCTACTAAGTATATGTCATTTGACTATATATTATACACTGATGAATTTTATATTGAAAACTATATATCGATTTATCTAAAAATATGTATTGACTTGTTAGATAATTAATTTACTTGATATGTATCATATGGCCATATAATTTGAATCAGTAAAAAATAAGTTCTAAAAATGAGGAAGAGAATGGACTCCACATGCCATTTTCTTCTTTTAGTTTTTCTAATCACAAGACTAACAATTCTATTAGTAAGAGAAATCTCTTACTTTTGGATGCCTATTTTAAGGACTAGAGAAAATACAGTAAAACAGAAAGTCAACACCATATTTCTTCTCTAACAAGTAAAAAAAACGACATATAGCCTTCTTCATATACTACCCACTCGGTACACAACTCAGTGGAGTCCCCAAGTTAAAGTGGATATCCAACTTCACATTATTGGTTCTATTATGAGAGCTAGTAGCTATCTCCTATCATTTGAGCTAGCACCTCTATAAATTAAGCTAATGGTCTTAATGATGAGAAATTATCATTTAGAACCACTCTACCACATGGACTTAGGACCATCTAATAAAATATTACCAGATCATTTAGTGAGATAATAAAATTTAGTATAAGTTGGATTCAAAATAATTAACAATGATTAACCATGAACTTTATTTCGATTCATATTTTCCAACCAAGAAGGAAGTTTTGAAATTTTCAGCCATTGAATGATATGGCAATATTTTATTGGATGGTTCAAAGTCCATATGGTAGAACGACTCTAACCAATAATTCTCCTTAGTGATACAATGCTTTGCTGATGAACAAAATTAGATGGGGCAGCGACAGAGATGAAAATATTAAGCAGCTTCCTTTCTTGCTATGTTTCCTTTAATCCTTATCTTAAAGAATAAATAAAAAATTAGAAATTTCTTCTATTCATGGAGTTACCACTCTTGTGATTTAAAAAAAAACTAAGAAAAAAGAAATCATATATAACATCGTCTTTTTTTGCTTGTCAAGTCTCTGTATCTATCCTCTTCCTCATCAAGTCATCTCTTCTTTCTTCTTCTTTCTGAGTCTCTCTTTTTCCTCCTCCAAATTCCTCTTTTAAATCAAAATTGTTGTATCTAAGAGTTCAAAAAAAATTAAGAAATAACTGTGGACTTTATCCGATTAAATCCATTTGGATGTAGCCTATACTAACATGCATTGGGATTGTTTTACATATTTTAGATTGGTATAGACTCTAACTAAAGATAAACCTCTAATAAAATAATAGAGATTGTCGCCGCTGAAATCCAACTCTTAGTAAAAAAGCTAGAGTGGTGGCATATCCTCCCAGAAGAGACACTTGTAAAATAAGTCCTAGCTGAAGTTGGCTCCAATGGAGATCTTTTGACGCTCAAGTCAGATTTCAAGAAAGCAGAAGAGGAGAGTTCGAAAGAGATTGTGCATGCATACCTTAGAGGTTCTCTGGAGGCCATTTTGTAGGTGTGGGCTGAAAAGCCATTTCGGATAGGTTGCGTGGCCTATTTGGATGTGATATGGCAAAATTTTTGATCTGGATCTTCGAGATTGGACAGTTACATTTGCTTTATCAGTTTTCGGAGCTAGCTGTGACTTCGCAGGTACTTTTGAATTTAAATAAGATGCAGATAGAATCGGACTAACTCCAGTTGAGAAAGCTTCAGAGGGTCCGATGCATGTAGGCATCGAATGACGGTAGCTGGAGTCAGTTGAATTCACTAGGATAAGGATCGGTGAGCTTGAAGCATTTTTACTGCCAAAGTTCGAGATCAAGCTATCTGAATATTAGCCTACAGTGGGACTGAAATTGGTTGGTGGAGCTTTGGTTATCAGCCGAAGTTAGGGTTAGCCAGACTTTAGTGTTCTGATTGGGAAGATCATTGAGTGAAGGATCATCAGGGGCCGAAGTTAGGATAGAGGATATTCGAAACTAGGTACTGAATGTGTTAGAAAATATGTCCTAAAGTCAATTATCTATCTATAGATAATCGTGCTCTTTGTAATTTATATATAAATTATCTATGATGAAGTCCTTAAAACTATAATATAATCGATAAAGAAGAATTTATCGAATAGTCTTAAACTTGTTCGTGATCAAATGATACGTTATTAATAAGGATAATAATGTTTATCAAGTATAGGTCATTGTGTGCTATATGGATTGATTGTCCTCTTAATCAACGAGTGTGGAGACACTGGTATGGCATATAGGTGGAGATATAAGAGTACATCATCACCCAACAGTGACTCACCCGTGGAGTGCTTTGCTGTCAAAGGCAGCTCACGAAGGATATGGGCATAAGTATCCCTCCGACCTGATATCTCCATGGTAACTTACAAATAACTCACTATACTTTGATGCCGGACTACCTATATTTCTAATACAGTGATGAAAGGCTACTAGATACAGTCAAGTACTTGTGAAGTCGATGTATGAGTCAAGATGAGATTGACCCCTCTGGATTATCGGAGTTAATGCATCACTGTATTTCAATCTAATAAAATTTTGATTAAGATAATTCTTATGATCTATCACAGAATTTGAGAAAGATTGAAATACAATGTCGATGACTCATCCAGGGTTGACAGTTTAACCTTAGGTCATCCTGAGCATTAGGGTCAAAGGGATGAATTATGCATTAACCATATGCCAAGATTTTTGAATGTTGCTTTGCAGTTATTCGACCTATCTGAATATCAGATATCATTTCTAGATGGTCACTTTGATTAGTACAAAAATAGTTTTATACTACTGGCTTAGTGTTCGAACCTATGAAGTCACATATAAAGTTAACAATATAAAAAGAATTGACCTAATATCTCTGTATTCAATTTGAAAGTATGAGATTTGATTGAACATATAGATTTACTTAATTAAGAATTAAGTTACAAATTATACGAAATTAAACACTGATTATGTCTAGCTAGCACTACACATGAGGTGCAGGTTTAATTTCGGAGATGAATTTGATCAAATCTATGATTCAAAAAAATATGAGAGATTGAATTCGAGTCCTAATTACTTTATATCAAATTTAATTTAATTGAGCTTAATTTATTAAAGCTAATTTGGTTGGTTATCTAAGTTAGACTTGGACCTGAATCATAGTTAGATTAGGATTGACAGCCTTTTTGATTTGGATTCGAATTGAATTTGAATTGAACTCAAATCTAAATCAAATTAGATTTGAAATACCTTGCCTTAAAATCCTGAGACTCTCTCTCTTTGTGACCGATCAAGATAGAGGAGAGGTGCTGAAAATTGCACCCTCCCTTGGGCATGTGGCAAAGGGAGAGAGAGGCGCAAGTTGGTGCCTCTCCTTTCTTCTTTTGGATTTCTCATGGAAAAAGAATGTTTGGATTTGATTCAAACTTAGAGAATCTTATTGCATGAAGAAACTTGATTTGGATTAGGACTTCTAATCTATTTAAGAAGGGGTGTGGAGAAGGAAGAGAGAAATCAATCAAGGCATGAAAGGCTCTCTCTCTTGGGCATGTGCATCCCCTTGGCGTGTCCTCTCTCTTGGGCATGATCTCCTCTTTGTTGTGGTGTGTGGAGTCCTTCCAAGGCATTGAAATCAGATCTCAAAGCTCTCCCCTTCTTGCCTTCTCAAGAAGATCCTCAAGTTCTTCATCCCTCTCTCCTACATACGTTGCTTGGTGTACATGCGAATCTGCACATCCAGATCTCGTGAAGTAACTCGTTTCAGAAACTCCTACAACCTTGATCATCTTTTCATTGTGCGTCAAGATATGTTTCATAAAAGTTATGAAAATTTTTTAATTATTATCTATTCAATTTTCTTCTGAGTCATTCAATGCGGATCGGCTTTCTTCCTTTTACTAGTATCAGACTAGGTTATATGTCATGATTGTGTAGTTGATTTTTCTTTTTGATCTGATTTTAAACTAAAATTTTGATGCGATAAAATTTGATTTTGATATGATATTTCTTGTATTTTCTAATCTGATTTTGATCAGATTATCAAATCAAAATCAGCCCTTAAAAATAGTCTGTTAAAATTTATTTTAGCAGAATTTTAAATAGATTTTTGTTCTATTTAAACCTAATTATACATAGCTTTAAATCTATTTTTGATAGATTTTATGAATGCATGTCAATTATTGAATTGATGTTTGAATCAGGTTTAGATCTGAATCTATTTGATAGAGTTTCAGATCTGTTTTGAGCAATATATCTATATATGTTTGATTATATCTTAAATCAAAATTTTTTATGTAATCATACATATTTTTTGAATAGATTTTTTATTTTTAAAATCTAAATTAATGATTCATGTGATGGTATGATTAAGGTTCAGATCTAAAAATTTTATGTTGTAATATCATGATCTAATTAGATTAGATAAAAATCTATAATTGTTCTTTTCTACACATGTTTTGCATATGAGATATGTAGTATAGATTTTTCTTAGTAGCGGGTACTCGAATTGAGTTGATCACCATGGCCATCCGGTGATAAGAGAAAGTAGAGATTAAAGTTCCTCTCTTATCCAATCGATGGATTCTTTTATGGTGGTAGAGGTGCCGCTGTAATTATATCTTGTGAAGAAGAATAGTGAAAGAAAATCCTAGAATTATTCTAATCATAAATCAGTTTAGATTAGATTTGAAAGATTTATGATTAATTTTTTTAAATTATATAAAGTATTCAGATCTGAAAATAAGTTTCATAATTTGAAAATTAATGATATATGATGTAAGTTTTTCATAAAATCTTTTGTAAAATAGTTTTACAAATTAAAATAATTTTAATATAAAATTTTATTGAGAATTAAGATATAAAAATCGAAAGATCTAGATTTGAGAATTGAAGACCTTAAGACATCTCATAAACCAATGGGCTATGGGTTGCTTAAATCAGATTATCTAACTGGGTTAGACCTAAGATTAGAATCGAATATGGACTAAATTGAGAAATATATTAAATCTAATCTAGAGTTGAATTAGGTTAGGTCAAAATTTTCTAGATCAACCTCAATAATTGTACCTTGATCAAGTTCATATTTTGATTATACCAAATGGACCTGATTGTGGCTTAGTGATCGAGTCCGAGTTCTTTGGCTGATCAAATTGAAACTAATCGATCAATTGGTGTCTAACATAAGTTTGATAGTTCGATCGGTGGTTTTAATTGAGGGCATACTTACCTGACCTATCTGGTGTCAAAGGCAAGCATTGGCTACCCTCCCATCAATCTCACTTATCTGACCAACTTGGTAGATTATATTTTGATTAGATCACTGAATGATTCGAGTTGTCCCATACCATTAAGATTAATCAGTATGATTGATTTAGGATCTCTAAAACAAACTTATTTCTAGTCCTCTTCGATGACTTGATGAAGTCAGTGAGAGGATTTTTGAAATACTAGTTAATCTCTTCTCTTCATTTTAAACTAATTAATTAAATTTTTAAATTATTAAATCCTTAAATAAAATATTATGGGATAACAGATTCATAGCCTCTAATTAATATGGATGATAATGGATCCAATAGTCTAGATAATCATTGAAGGTGCCGCATGTCTGATGTTTATCTGACTATTAGAATTATCATTCATAATATGATGACTCAATTGTGACTCTCTGATAGATGGTCCGATTGGTCGAGCCACAGTCGGGCCTAATCTTTTGTCAGTTAGATGCACTAAGTATATTCATGTTAATGGTTGGATCTAACTAGAATTTTCAGTAGAGGTGCCACACGCCTGCTGAAGGGAGGCCTAAGGCAAAATAATTATTAAAATTATTTGAAAAATAATTGATTAAGAACCTATCCATAGATGCATATGGGTTGACTGAGCCACACTCGGATCTGTATGCATCAGTGTGGATTCTAGTACCTACTAAGGAATCAGATTCTTCGAATTGGAAGTAAAGGCTATCAATTCATATAAAATAGTGAGAGAACCTTTAGACTAAAGTCTAAGTCTTTAAGATTAAATAATTTATATACTAATATGATTTATTTTTTTAAAAATAGCTAACACTTTATCACTCCATTCGTTGTTGGACAGCGACAAACTCATTGGATCCAACTTCGATAGCTGGTTTTATAAGTTGAAGATCGTTCTGGAGCACAAAAGGATCCTATATGTGATTACAAATCCTGCACCTAAGGAGCTTGCAGCCAATGCACGTGGTGAGGTGAGAGACACTTACCAGAAGTGGCTTAATGATCGTACAATGACGTGTTACATCATAAGGGCTACTATGAATGATGAGCTTAGCCATTAGTTCAAAGATACACAATCTGAGGAGATGATTCAAAAGTTGAATAAGTCTATTGGGATCCCTGAGGATGCTGAAAGATATAAAACCTCCTGTACTATCTTTAATGCCCGTATGTGAGAGGGGGCATTGGTTACAAGTCATGTATTATACATGATCGAGCAGATCGAGCGGCTTAGCAAACTTGACTTTTCGTTGCATGAACAGTTAGGCAAGGATGCTATCCTCAACTCACTTTTCAAGTTTTACCTACTCTTTCTTAGTCGTTATAGAATGACTAAGTCTGTAGTGAACTACTATGGTTTGCTAGGATTACTGCAGACTTTCGAGAAGGACAACCAGCTCCATAAGGAGCCGGTTAATATGATAGGTGGGTCTTCTACAGGTCGCCATTCCTCTAAGAGAGGAAGAAAAGGTGCAGAAGAATCGTGTTGGGGCTCCTAAGCTCAATTAGAACAAGAAGTCAAAAGTTGATAAGAGCTAGACAGAGTGCTTCTTCTGTAAGAAGCTGGATTATTGGAAGAAAAATTATCCCCAATATCTAGTCTCCCTTAACCCCAATAGGTTGAACAAGAGAAAGCAGTGATCTGTTGCTGGATGAGGTACTTATATGATAACTCCTTATAATTTCTCTATGTGTGATACTACTACTTGGATATTGGATATCAAAAGTTTAATTAATATTTATAATTCATTGTAGGAACTTTAGATCAGTAGAAAATTCGGAGACGGTGAATGGTTCCTAAACGTCGAAGATGGAAGTCTTGTTCCAGTTCTAGCTTTAGAAACTATTTAGCTTATTTTGAGTTTAGGGTTGTCATGTTAAATGATTATCATTATTGTCCTTCTTTTTGATGAATGTCATCTCTGTAGACTTTTGACCAAAGTTGGTTTCAACTTTTAATAAAGATAATTTTGTGATATCATTGTGAATGATACTATAATTATGCATGGATAATTGAACCATGATATATACCTTCTATCATAATCTGTAGGTGTAATGTACATGTCTAATAAATACCCTAAGGTAGATAATGTCAGTGATGCTTACTTTTGACATTATCGGCTAGGTCATGTGAACAAAAATAGGATAGATAGGTTAACTAAAGAGAGAATCTTCGACATTAATGATTGTAAATCGTTATCGATCTGTGAATCCTGTCTTCTTAGTAAGATGATAAAGTCACTTTTTAAAAGAAAGATGAGCAAGCCACTGATGTTCTGAGTCTAGTACATAGCAATGTATGTGGACCCATAAACACAAGTGTCAGAGGTGGATTCAACTACTTTATTACTTTCACTGACGATCTATCGAGGTGTGGGTACATTTATCTTATGAAACATAAGTTCAAATCATTTGAAATGTTCAAACAATTCGGTAATGAAGTAGAAAATAAACTGAAAAGAGTATTAAAACTCTTCGATCAGATCGGAGAGAAGAATACCTTACCAGTGAATTTATGACATATCTAAAGGAGAATGGGATTCTATCTCAATGGACTCCTCCGGGGACACCACAATATAATAGGGTGTTAGAAATGAATAATCGAATATTGTTAGACATGGTTCGATCCATGATGGACTTTGCCACTCTGTCAATCTCCTTCTAGAGATTCGCTTTAGAAACTATATACTATGTACTGAACAAGATTTCAAGCAAGTCTGTCAATAAAACTCTATATGAGATATGGACAGGATGTAAGCCAGTACTCTCATACCTTAGGGTTCAGAGATGTTCAGCTTATATCAAACGTTTAAAGATAGATAAGCTTGGACCCAGATCCGATAAGTGTTTATTTGTAGGGTATCCAAAGAAATAAAAAGATACTATTTCTATCTTGCTGAAGAATAAAAGATGTTCGTCAGTAATAGGACAGTCTCTTTGGAAAGAGAGTTTCTTAGAGAAGGAACTGATGCCATTAAGATCGAACTTGGTGAAGTTCGTGAGGTAGAAAATTAGACACTTTTGAGTAGAAATACAGAACCATATTTGATTAGAGATCAAATCTAGAGCCTGTTATGGAGGTGCCATTAAGAAGATCCGATAGAGTACCGCATCAACCAGATAAATACTATAATTTTTTGATTCGAGATGGTGATCCTGTCTAACTAGATGAGAACGACGAGGATCCGATCAACTATGTGAATGCCATGCAGAGGCCTGACTCTGAAAAATGGTTAAATACCATGAAATCTAAAATAGAGTCCATGAAGATCAATGGTGTATGGATATTTGTTGATCCATTCAAAGGGATTAAATCCATAGAATGCAAATAGATCTTCAAAAGAAAAGAGGAGCTGACGGAAAGATAGAGACCTATAAAGCCCATCTAGTTATCAAGAAATATCATCAACGCTAAGATATTGACTATGATGAGACATTCTCTCCTGTGGTAATATTCAAATCCATTCGGATTATCTTTGTTATAGCAGCACACCTAGATTATGAGATTGGCAAATGGATGTCAAATAACTTCCTTAATAAGAGTTGGAAGAAGATGTGTATATGATACAATCTGAAGAATTCATATCCACAGACGAATCTAAAGTGTGCAACCTAAATAGGTCCATTTATGAACTGAAGCAAGCTTCTCAGAGTTGGAACATACATTGTGATAAAATGATCAAAACGTATGGCCTTGTTAAGAATGGAAAGGAGTCTTATGTCTATAAATGGACTAATAGTTCTGTAGTCATATTTTTTGTATTGTATGTAGATGATATTCTTTTAATTGAGAATGACATCCCTGCATTATAGAGTATAAAACTCTAGTTGTCATCATTATTCTCCATAAAGGATTTGGGAGAAGCATCCTACATCCTAAAGATAAAGATCTATAGAGATAGATCTAAAATATTGCTTAGATTGTCCCAATACATGTACGTTGATATCATACTAAAATGATTCAGTATGAAAAATTTTAAGAAGAGCTATATACCGATAGGTAAAAGAATTACTCCCTCTAAAAATGATTGTCCGACAACTTCTCAAGTGGAAGTTGCTAAAGATTGATGGAAAAAAAACTTAGCCGATCCCTTTACTAAAGCTCTCGGGACCAAAAGTTCAATTACCACAAGTAGAAGATGGGTATTAGATACAATCCTGATTGGTTTTAGTTCAAGTGAGAGCTGTGGAGAAATGTGTCCTAAAGCTAATTGTCTATTTGTAGATGATTGTACTCTTTATAATTTATATATAAATTATTAATAATAAAATTATTTTTGATAAGTTCATCATAAATGTGCATCTTCATTTGAACTTTTGTGTTATGATGAAGTCCTTAGAACTATAATATAAACAATAAAAGAAGATTCATCGAATAGTTCTTATTCACAATCAAATGATACATTATTAATAAGGACAATAATGTTTGTTGAGTATAGATCATTATGTGCCATATGGGTTGGTTGTCTTCTTAATCAAGGAGTGTGGAGGCACTGGTATGATATATAGATGGAGATGTAGGAGTACATCATCATCGAGTAGTAACTCACCTGTGGTGCGCTCTATTGTCAAGGGCAACTTATAAAGGATATGGGCATAAATGTCTCTCTGATTTGAGATCACCAGGTGACTTGCAAGCACTCACTATGCTTTAGTACCGAACTATCTATATTTCTAATACAGTGATGAAAGGCTACTAGATACAGTCAAGTACTTGTGAAGTCAGTGTGTGAGTCAAGATGAAATTGATCCCTTCGGATTATAGGAGTTAATGCATCACTACATTTCAATCCAGTAAAACTTTAGCTAGAGTAATCCTTGTGATCTGTCACAGAATTTGAGAAAGATTGAAATACAATATGGATGACTCATCCAAGATTGACAGTTTAACCCTAGATCATCCTGAGTATTAGGATCAAAGGAATGAATTATGCAGTAACCATATACCAAAATTTTTGAATATTACTTTATAATTATTCGATCTATCCGGACATCGAGTATCATTGCTAGATAGTTACTTCGATTAATATAGAAAATAATTTCTATACTACCGACTTAGTATTCGAACCTATAGAGTCATGTACAAAGTCAAACAACATAGGAAAGAATTGACCTAATATCTATATGTTCAATTTGAAAGTATGAAACTTGTTTGAACATATAGATTTACTTAATTAGAAATTAAGTTACAAGTCATACAGAATTAAATACTGACTATGTCTAGCTAGTACTACACATAAGGTGCAGGTTTAATTTTGAAGATGGGTTTGACCAAATCTATGATCCAAGAAATATGAGAGATTGGATTCGAGTTCTAATTACTTTATATCAAATATAATTTAATTAGACTAAATTTTATTACGACTAATTGGATTGGTTATCCAAGTTAAGCTTGGATTTGAATCCAAGTTAGGTTTGGATTTGAATCCTAGTTAGATTAAGATTGACAGGCTTTTTGAATTGGATTCGAATTGGATTTGAATTGAACCAAAATCTGAACCAAATAGATTTGAAACACCTTGCCTTAAAACCTTGGGACTCTCTCTCTTTGTGGCCGATCAAGATGGAGGAGAGGCACTGAAAATTGTGCCTTTCTTCTTTTGGATTCCTCATGGAAAAAGGAATGTTTGTATTTGATTCAAACTTTGAGAGCCCTATTCCATGAAGAAACTTGATTTAGTTAAGACTTCTTGTCTATTTAAGAAGGGGCGTAGAGAAGGAAGAGAGAAATCAATCAAGGCATGAAAGGCTCCCTCTCTTGGGCATGTGCATCCCCTTGGTGTGTCCTCTCTCTTGGGTATGATCTCCTTCTTTGTTGTGGCATGTGGAGTCCTTCCAAGGCATTGAGATCAGATCTCAAAGCTATCCTCTTCATGCCTTCTTAAGAAGTGTTGGAA